>CM035426.1:75412291-75534791 GCA_020310875.1 Ceratopteris richardii
CTGCACCTACTACAGAGAAAATTCCTTGGGATGGCAAAGATGCCCAGGCACATGCATTGATAGCTTTGTCTATCAAATGGGCCACTATTCCTCACATTCGCTCTTACAGAACAACTAAAGATGCTTGGGATACACTTACCACATTGTACCAAGCTAGGAATGAGGCTCGTGTTGCTTACCTCCGAAAATAGTTGGAGAGTGAGGACATGAATGAAGGTGATTCTATGGACAGTTTTCTAACAAAGATCAAAGACTTAAAGGAACAATTGATTTCTCTCGATGAGGTTATACTGAATAGCTCACTTGTGCAGACCGTTTTGAATGGTCTTCCTGATTCATATCAGAGTTTTGGTTCTACTCTTCGGTTGATGATGAAAGGCAATCCAAATGCCTTGTCATTTGAGGAGTTAGTCTCTCTTCTATTGTAGGAAGATCATTCCAGGTAGAAAAAGTCCATTATGCATGTTGCAGATAAAGATTTCTTGGCTAGTCAAAAGGGCAAAGGAAAATGGATCTCTTCAACTAGTAAGCAAAACTCTGCTAATTCTGCACAATTGAAAAGGGAAGCCCAACATAAAAAGAAATCAGAAAAAGCACAAATTGTTTTGCAATTAATGTAAAGTAAATGATCATATCATAAATAACTGTCCAAAACTACCTGCTAAAGAGGCAAAGAAGAAAGAGGCTCGAATGGTTGTTGCAGTGGCCTCTACACCAAAGACAGAGTCTGCTAATCTTGTGTAGGAAGAAGAATGGGCGTTTACTAATGTTTGCAGTTTTGACCCATCTTCTCATGAGCAGTGCATGTCTCCAGTAGACTCAGATGTTTAGTACTTTCATAGTGGGGCGACCAAACATATTACCTCACAACATAGTTTCTTCTCTTCAGTCAAGCCTTCCCCTACAGGGAATACTAATACATATGCCAACAACTCCTCTTATCCTGTTACGGGAGTTGGTAAGATCATTTTGAATATTGCTGATGCTAGTTCTTTCACTTTGTTAGATGCTTTGTTTGTGCGAGGGATCAAGAAAAATCTGTTATCAGTTTCTACATTAGCCAAGATTGGCTTGGTTGTGAAATTTGTTGATGACAGATGTACAGTTCATGACCTATCAAATGGCAATGTGATTATTGCTTCTGGCATTTTATATCATGGGTTGTATAAGCTCATAGACAATGAAATATTTGTAAATGATTCTGCATGTGTCGTACATGATTCTCACGCTATGTCAGATGCAAAGCTTTGGCATGCACACTTTCTTCATCTGAATTTTGCTAATTTGCTATGCTTGCAAAAATTTGAAATGGTGTCCTCTTTGCCCAAACTTGAGGCACTTGGAAAACATGTTTGTGAAGGTTGTATTTTGGGCCAAATGTAGCATTCCTTGTTTCCAAAAGATGGTTCAATTTGGGCTACTCAAAAATTGTAGCTTGTAGATAGAGATGTCTTTGGTCCTATGCAAACACCTTCTTTGGGAAATTATCTTTACTTTGTGACTTTCATCAATGATTTCTCCATACATGCATGGGTATATCTATTGAAGGCAAGCCCCGAAGTGTTCATGTGCTTCAAAGAGTTTTTGGTTTTGGCTAAAAATAGGTCAGCATGTAAAATGGGCATCGTCCGTTCTAATCGGGGGGGGGGGGGGGGGGGGGGGATATATATCTTTTGATTCTTATGCATTTCTGGCTGAACATGGGATAAAACAACAGTGTATAGTGTCGTATACACCTCAAGAGAATGGAGTTTCTTAACAAAAGAATAGGTCACTCATGGAGATGGCGAGGTGTATGGTCAAGAGTCAGGCTTTACCACATAGTTTCTGGTTTGAGGTTGTCATGTGTGCAACATATGTACTTAACAGGTGTCCCATTTAAGCGCTAAAGTCTATCACTCCATATGAGGCTTGGCATGATCGCAAGACATCTGTTGCTCATCTACGTGTTTTTAGTTGTTTGTCATATGCATTAGTGCTTGAACAACATCGCAGAAAATTGGATTGATAAAGCACTAAAATGTATTTTTGTTGGGTATAGTTCTGAAAGCAAAGGCTATCATCTATATCATCCACAGACTAAATGTATTCTAGTTAGTCATGATGTTGTTTTTATGCAAGATGCTATTCAGTCATTGCTTTCATTTACTAACGAGACATCTGTTAGCTCCAAGGACATTAATGATACTTTGCTACCTCTTTTTACAAGTGGACATTCTAGAGTTGGTCCTAATGAGGCAACTTCTCAGCCTTTGCAAGTTTCATGCGATGATGTAAATCATCCCATTTCAAATGCAGATTTAAATGGTGCACTTGTTGATGAGAGAGCTGATATTGAGGAGGCAAAAACTATGCCAAAATGGCTGGTGTGGACTTTGCATGATAGCAAATTAGATGCATCTCTATCATATCGTACTCGATCAGGCTTTTGCATCAGATTGCTATGCTATGGCTGCACCTAGTCTCTATGATGAGACTGAGATTTTTTCGTTTGATGAAGCACAAAATTCAGAAAATTGGATGGCTGCTATGCAATCTGAATATGATGCTATAATGAAGAATGGTACTTGGTCTTTATGTGACTTGCCTCCTGGCAGGAAGGCCATTGGCACTTAGTGGGTTTACAAGTTGAAGCATAAGCATGATGGAACAATTGAGAGGTATAAGGCTAGGCTTGTTGCAAAGGGTTATGCATAGGAAAGAGACATTGATTTTGATGAGACCTTTGCACCTACATGTTGTATGACTACTGTTTGGAGCATTTGTGCACTTGTAGCCCATCATGGTTGGAATGTACATCAGTTGGACATTAAAACTACATTTCTGAATGGTGACTTGCATGAAGAAGTGTATGTTTTTTAGCCCGATGGCTTTGTGTAGAAAGGGCATGAAAACCAGGTGTGGAGGTTAAAGAAGGCATTATATGGTTTAAAGCAAGCACCACGTGCTTGGTATGAGAAGATACATGCCTATCTGATTCCACATGGTTTTGAGAACAGTCCAATTGAAAGCACCTTATATGTTAAGCATGCTAATGATGCGCTTCTGATCATTGTTGTCTATGTTGATGGCATGCTGCTCACTAGTCCTATTGAGAAGCATATTGCTGATTTTAAGGCTAATTTGCATGCCTCATTTGAGATGTCTCATTTGGGTCATTTGCATCCCTATTTGGGCTTTCACTTTATGCAATTTGATGGTGGAATGGCTTTGTGTCAAATGAAATACATTGACACATTATTGCATAATTTTGGCCTTGAAGACTGTAAGCCTATTGCCACTCCTATGGAGACAGTTTTACGATTGAGACTTCAAGTTGCTCAAGATGCATTTCATGTTGTCCTCTATAAGAAGGTTGTTGGATGCCTGATTTACTTATGCATTACTCGGCCAGATATTCAGTTTGTTGTCTCACAGATGAGTAGGTTTATGCATTGCCCAGGTGTGAAGCATTGGCAGGCAGTTAAGTGCATCTTTCGCTACTTGAGTGGTACTCGGTGACTTAGTTGTTTTATCCCAAGGGGGGATCACTACCGCCAGATTTTCATGCTTTTTCCGATTCACACTGTGCTGGTTGCTATGACCCTTGTGTGTCCCCTAGTGGCTTTTACTTCATGCTTGGTAGCTCATGTATATCTTGGTTGAGCAAGAAGCAGCCTTCTATGGCCACTTCTAGTTGTGAGGTTGAGTATAGGGCAGCTTTCACGACGGTTGAGTGTGTGTGGCTCAGATGCCTTATGGTTGATTTGGATATTGGTCTGTCTTCTGCCACCACCATCTTCACTAATAGTCATGGCACATTGGCAGCTACGAGGGACCCTATGTTCCATGCTCGCACTAAGCACATTGAGGTGCATTATTATTATGTCAAGGAGAGGTTTTCTGTTGGGGAGATCATCTTGGCATATGTGCCCATGTAGGATAACATTGCAAACCTTTTCACGAAGGCTCTGCCTAGGGAGAAGTTTGAAGCTTTCCGCAAAGCTTTGGGCTTACTTCCTTTTCTGGAGTGATTTCCAAATAGCTTGGCACTTCCTTATACATGAGTGCCAGCTACGTGTTCACCACATCACTCCGAGGGGGGATTTGCTGATAAATTTACATAGTGATATGTGTGTGAACACTCTAGGACCGTTGGGGCACTTTTTTCCCTCTATAGGAGTTTTTTCCCCCCGGCTTGTATATAAGCCTATTGCCCTAATGGGCTACTTATCTTTGTACATTCTCTAGTAATACATTCAATATTGTGTGATGTGCTCCAAGCTTCTTCTTCTTCCTTTTCTTGTTCGCGTGCTTCCGCAAACGTCTAACTCCAACAGTGTGTACATGTGTGTGTGTATGTATTTATGTGTGTGTGTGTTTATGTATGCATGTGTGTACATGTGTGTGTGTGTATGTATGCATGCATGCATGCGTGTATGTATGTATGCATATGTATGTGTATGCATGTATGTATATGTGTGTGTGTGTATATGCATGTATGTATGTGTGTGTGTATGTATTTCTATATCTCTTTATCTCTCTCTCTATCTTTCTCTTTTTCATCTCTCTTTATCTCTCTATTTTTCTCTCTTTCATCCCTCTTTATTTCTTTATCTATCTTCCTCTCTTTCATCTCTCTTTATCTCTCTCTCTCTCTATTTCTCTCTCTCTATCAATAGAGAATAGAACAATCACTTACAGGTATCTCCCTCTTTTGGATCCTTGTCGTCAAAGCGTAATGTATGTCATCTATTGTCGAATTCCAAAGAAAGGATCCAAAAAATTATGCAAAATCAAAGAGAAGAAACATTACAAAACATAAAGCATAGAGAAGGACAAAGGGTAAGAGTACGAGCACCACTTACCAAGATGCGAGATCGAGAGAGAGAGAGAGAGAGAGAGTGTAGAGAGAGAGATCTTTGTGTGTGTGTGCACAAGACAATGCAGGTCACAATTCGATTCGTGCATGCAAGTTCAAAAAAAAAAGCATTACTCAGTGTAAAACATGTGCAAGCATTACTGAGTTTTGCTCTCGGGTTCCCGGTATGTTTAAAACATGACCTCGGTATGGGTGTCCGTATGGGCATCGGTAAAAGCGTTGGTAATTCCCAGTAAATTACCGATGCTTATACCAATGCTTATACCAATCTCTATACCAGTGCCTATACCGACGCCTATACCGGCGATCTCAAAACATCCCGATGATCCGTTTTAAACAGTCATACCGATGGTCAAATGACCATGATCAGTATGCTTAAGTGCATTTTTTCAATGTTTATATTGACGCTAGGGGTGATTGTCGGTATAGGCAACGTCGATATGCCCCTCATATCTTGTAATGAATGGTATGTCGGTTATGAGTGCATGTCTACAATGTGAACACATACTTTCCACACGTGCAAGTATTCTTATGTATTGATGGTGTGTCTATAGGAATGACAATGAAAGTAAAACTAGGCTTGTGCATGTCTACATGCATGCACCCCTAGTCATCCCCTCTGACCATTAGTTCCCTCAACCAAATAAGATACTTGAGGCCAAAACTACGCAGCTCCTCATCTCAATCTATAAGAAAATGTTTGAAGTAGATGTTTTTTGCCATCTCATGTACAAATATATCCATGCTGTTTTGATTGAACCCAAAACCTCTTTCTCATTCTTGAGAATTATTCTTTAGAGTAATCTTATGAATTCTTTAGAAGTCCATAAGTTCCTAATGTTATTCTAATTTCAACCTTGTCAAGCTACTTCACAACAAAAGACCTAGATATCCTAATGTACTTATATTCGCCACTAGAGAGAGAGACGTGTAAATAACTTGTTTGTTCAATTAATCTCTTACAAACCCTATTCATCCTTCTCATAGTTAAATAGGGTTGAACGAAGTCTACAAAAGGCTATATTTTGATATAAGTCTTTATAAGTAGTGCACATGTATTTTTCTCAAAGCTTAGTATTGCAGATAAAAAATTGCATAGCTTGCAAGGCACATACAAGAGCATTCCTCATGTGTTCTGAACCTGGTTGAAGATTGTAAACGACAAGAAACTTTAGCGACCAAACTTCATGGAGATTTGGAGACGACAGACACTTCCATTTTGCTTTCAGTTTGTCTTATATAAAAATAGACGCTTATTTTGATGGGGAACGCACAGACCTCACAAAGCGCAAACCATGTCCATTTTGAAAGCGTAGATCAAACAAAATGAAAAACGATAGAGGGTCATCCAAATCTCATAAAGGAGGGGAAGGTTTACATTGTCTATTGGGCTATTCGGACTTGAGAAAGAGTCTTTGCAGATTAACAAACCTAATGACCAACCTTGCAGCCTTGAACTTGTGCAACCTAATGTCAAGCTGTCTTGGCTGAAGAATATGAATACATAAACAGTATGTTTTTTGCCCCTTTTCCAAAGAGATGAGATCCTCCTAACATTTTCCCACAGCAGAGCCGAGCGAACTATAATCTACAACATATGTCATCACCTTCTACAGCTTGTGAAGGCAAGTTGTGTTTTTCTACAGAATTACAGTTGGCTTTACAGTATTTACAGTTGGCTGAAGAATATGAAACACAAAAACTGTACGATATGACAGCGAGATGTGGATGTGGATCTCTTACTAATTCCAAAGAGATGAGATCCTCTTAACATTTTCCCAAATCAGAGCCGCGCGAACTATAATCTACAACATATTTCATCATCATCATGTTTCTGTTTTTCTACAGAATTACAATTGGTCTTACACTATTATCAATCGGAAGATCGTGAGGTGGAAGGCTTATAAGTGCACCGAGAGCGTACAACAATACATTCTTCAATGGCAGGCAAGTAGTTGTATCGGTGCAGAGGTTGTATGCAAGTAGTTGTATTAGCCCAGAGAAAGTATGTACTTGAACGGTATATTCATGAACCACTGTTGAGCAACTCATTGTATTGGTACAGAGAATGTTTACATGACTGATACGTAAATTTACATTTTTCTTAGTTCGTACAGGAATTTCTTCTCGAAATCAGAGAGACATTCGTCTTTCATCCCGCACACAGGTCTCCGGCTTATCCACATACAGATCGCGTGCTTACCTCTGAGAATAGTAAGCCTGAGGAGTCAGGAAGTCGAATCCGCTCAACTTGCTGGATGACAGCGTTCGATGCAGTGTGCAGTATTTAATATTCAAATGAGTTAAGATGAGGCTCTTAAGTTCGAGCCGTTGCTGGACCTTGAGCCCCCGCATGCCTCCGAATCCTTGCGCAATCCGGATGTAAGAAGGGCACGCCATTCTAAGAGGCGATGCTTGTTTCTTCTTTGTCAACTGATGCAGCAACAGGAATGGAAAGGTACGTTAGAATGGCACGCCATTCTAAAAGGTGGTGGTCGGTTTTTCTTTGTCGATTGACGGAGCAGAAGGAGAGGAAACGTTCACATCGCCATTCAGTGAAGGCGTGGAAAAGCGTTAGTATTCTGCAGGAAGGTGGATTAGGTCCAACCTTCAGGATGACAAAGTGCAAAGTCGACATTCTAGGGATCCTTGATTGTTTCTTCTTCACTGAAGCTGTGTGGGTATTGTTTGATCCTCGTGTAGAGTCAGCATCCCAACTCGCAAAGTCGACCTTGCTTGGGGCGGGATTGGTAATGTGCTTCGGAGTATGGATACCATTTTGAACACAATCAGGTTATAGGTATCTAGATCATTCGCAGTTTCTGAAGTAGGGAGATAAGTTCTCTGTCTGCGCTGCTCGCCCTTCTCCTCTAAATAGATTTCGAGCACCGTCAGGAAGATGCAAACCTGCACACAAGCGTCGATGCTCCTCAGGGCATGAATGTGAGGTTTGTTTCCATCTGTGAGCAGACATGAATCAACGTCATGTGCTGTTGCTATGCGCATTACAATGTATAATGTGAGGGTCGCAAGCATGCTTCAGAAAACGAAGTGCCATACGATGACAACCCAGAACGCCCGTGCGGAGGATATGTCTGGCAATCCTACAGAGAGAAAGGGGAACGGCTACCGAGAGGTAGGCGAGGGGGCTCCCAAGATTTCGAGCCCACCCATGTTCCCAAATTCCTCCATTAGCCGGACGTAAGACCTTGCCATGCTGAGCAGCTACAACCGTTTGCTCCTCCCCGTCGCTCTGAGGAACTTCTTTGATCCTCCTGCAGAACCTCGATCATCACTCGGGCTGTCGATGTGACTAGAAGAACTAGGAGAATGCATTCCCGAGGACGAAAATGATGATGACGAATGTGCTCTAAAGATGACGAGCTCTTCCGGCACATCAGGAAGTGTGGGAAGGAGCTGTTTTTTCCTGCGTTGTTCGGAGTTTTGCTCACAGGATGTGGCGGGTACGAGACGGTCTAGTAAGGCAGAAATCTGAACATTGGCTTGAACGATCCTCAGCGGATGACGGTGGCGTTCCCTTTCAGCTATGCACAATGATGCATCAAGCTCATCTTCCACTAATTGAAGAGGCACTGTTCGACGAACAGCTGTTGATCTCAGAAGCATTTTCCAAAAATTGAGAGACAGAGAGAGATCATGATTACAGATCTGTGCATGATTTTATAGGCGGGAGGATTCGTCAACTTGGATGTTATGGTGATCCACTTGCAATTTTAAGGATCAGATCCATCGAATAGACTTTCCTACTGGCAGTTTTAACGATCAGAGATGGCGATCAAATTGTGATCAAATCCTGATGTGATGGCGATCCACTTGCAATTTTAAGGGGATCCATCGAACTACTTGCACTTTTAAACGATCAGATGCATGGAATCCTGATTAAGGCCCACCAACTCCTTGAAGTTGCAACTGATTTGCTCCACAGAGAAACTTACAAAAAACGACATGTTGACTTGTTGAGCATTAAACATTAGGCTCTATATTTTAGAGTTGAGGTCAATGGCTGTTTTGGCTTTTAGGAAAACATAGATAAGAAGTGAATGAATGGTGAACTGTTACATTTGTGCAGGCCCCAGGGCCCCTCCTCAAGAGAAGCTTACTCTCTCATGCTCAGTCACAACACAGGCTGAAGATAACTACAAAAGCAAAAGAATGCTGAGGTCAAAATAGAGAGGGAGAAGTCAAAATATAGAGGGAGGAGTACAATTCTCCCCTTATTTGGTTTAATATTATAAAAAAGCTCACTAGTCCGAGTAGTTCTATCAACATCATCATTCATAGGTTCAGCACAAAAACCAGCAGCTTTTCCAAGCTCTTCCTACAAGAACAAAGGAAATCTTTACGTCCACTTTTATACATCTTTTTATTCCTTCTTAACTATATATGCCACATAATCTCAGATTTCCATAGCTTCCACAACACGATCTCCATCCTTCTACAATTCCAACTGTAATAGACGATGGGATTAACATAGTTGCCTCTAGGGTATTATGACAGTTGCAGTTTGGAGGTTCAACCCCAGCTCGTTGTTGGACATCCGCTTGGCACTACCTTTGGAGCATGTTAAACAATGGCCTTCGATTATCTCTTGTCAATGGCCTTCATGCCAAGTTTGAATCTTTGGAAACTAATCTGATTCTATTTGATCTTAAGGTCCTCTCTACCCGAGTTCTATCTAACTGGGATTTTGGGCTGTGTAATCTCGACTTTGCCATGTTACTAACGTATTTTTTTGAGATACAAAGGGTCCCATGGGTCCTATGCTCGTTTTCATTGTACTTTTTATTAATTCTAGATTATTCCAAAGAGATTAAACCTCACAAAAATTGTCCTTATAATGTAACTATAACAATTGAAATTGGTAAAAATTACTTTTCCAATTTGACGCCCTCAGTTTGCACTGCCTAAAATTTTGCATAGTTCTTTATTTTACCTTTTCGTCCATGTGAACATCCTTTTCTAAAAGCTATGTGTAAAAAGAAAACCTTAAAATAAAAATTCATTTGAAAACTTATAGATAAATATATACGAAAATTTCAAAAGGTGTATTTAATATTATGTCATATGGTGCTAGTCTCTAAGCACCTATTGTAGTTAATTCGAGAGCTTTTTTAAATTCGTTAGGTTAATATTTAAATCCCACCACCTACATTGAATGTATGGTTAGTACCTACTGCTATCAGGACTCACCACTTAACTGTTGTAAGTGAATTCTTATATAGCAGCCATAGCATAGCCATATGATGCAAAAGAAGCACTATGAGAGTGTGAAGGAGTACGATATGATAGGGATGCATCTAATTTGCTATCATGCAAAGTTTTCACTAGCCACTTGAACATAGCTTTTGCCTCCTCAATATGAGCTCTCTAATCAACAAATGCATCATGTAAATCTGCATTAGAAATGGAATGATCTGGATCATCACATGAAACCTACAAAGGCTGAGAAGGTGCCTCAATAGGAAGAGCACTAGAATTTCCACCTGTAGAAAGACACACGAAAGTATCATACATGTCTTTGGAGCTAACTGATGTCTCCTTAGTACATGAAAGTAATGGTTGAGCAGCATCTCTTGCAAAAACAACATCACGGCTGACCAAAATGCATTTAGTTTGTGGATGATACAGACAATAGCCTTTGCTTTCAAAATTGATTCCAATAGAAATACATTTTATTGCTTTATTATTCAATTTCCTACATTGTTGTTCGAGCACTAATGCATAAGCCAGACAACCAAAAACACACAGGTGAGCAACAAATAGCTTACGACTATGCTAAGCCTCATATGGAGTGATAGACTACAAAGCTTTAGTGGGACGCCTAGTAAGTACATATGTTGCACATGTAACAGCCTAAAGCCAGAAACTATTTGGTAAAGCTTGACTCTTGACCATGCACCTCGCCATCTCCATGAGTGACATGTTCTTGCTTTCAGCAACTCAATTCTATTGAGCTCTATAGGGCACTTTATAGTGATGTTTTATCTCACATTCAACCAGAAATGCATTAAAATCAGAAGATATATATTCCCCCCTCGATCAAATAATAGGATAAGAGGAGTTATTGGTGCATGTAATAGTATTCCTTCTAGGGGCAGGCTCAAGTCAAGTGAAGAAAATGCGTTGTGTGGTAATATGTTTGGTTTCCCCACTTTCAAAATACCCAATATCTAAGTCTACTATAGATATAGAATGTTCATAAGAAGATGGGTCATAACTGCAAACAATGGTAAATGCCCATTCTTCATTCTGCACAAGACTGGGAGACTCTATTTTGGGTTTATAGGCCTCTACAACAACCATTCCAGCCTCTTTCATCATTGCCTCTTTAGCAGCCAATTTTGGACAACTCTTTATGACATGATCATTTCCTTTACAATATTTGCAAAATAGTTTCTGCTTTTCTCTTTTCTTCCCATCTCTACCATCCTTCAGTGATTATGCAGAATTAGAAGATTTTTACTTACTAGTAGAAGATCTCCATTTACCTTTGCCCTTCTAATTAGCCAGGAAACCTTGATCTACAACATGCATAATGGACCTGTTCTGCCTAGACTGACCTTCTTGCAATAGAACAGAGACTAACTCCTCAAATTTTAAGGCATTTGGATTGCCTTTCATCAGTAAACAAAAGGTAGAATAAAAACTCTGATATGAATCCGGAAGATCATTTAGAAGAGTCTGTACAAGTGAACTGTCAAGAAAGATATCATTAGCAAAAATCAAATATTCCTTCACATCTTTGATTAAAACTGTCCATGGAATCTCCTTCATTCATTTGCTCACTCTCCAACTGTTTTTGGAGGTAAGCAACAGGAGCCTCATTCCTTTCCTAGTATAAAGTGGTTAGTGTATCCTAAGCATCCTTAGTTATTATGCAAGAGTAAATTTGAGCAATAATGGCATATTTGACAAAGAAGGCTATCAAAGCATGTGCCTGAGCATCTCCACCATCCCAACAAATTTTCTCTACAGTAGGTGCAGCAAGAACCACAACATGAACAGGAACATGAAGAATATCACCTTCTTCAACACCGTCTGCATCATCTTCAAGAACTATGTTTGAAGGTGTAATGGAAAATTTCTCAACACATTGCACAATATTCCATAGTCCTTTTCCAACCAATACATGATGCATCATATAAGCCCATAATGGGTAATTGGTACCTTCCAACTTATCCTCAATATCCAACGTATGGAATACATCACTTCTTTTAGCCATGGCCATTGACTAAAATACCCTGATGCAAAAAAATAATTGTATCTCAAAAAGTTGAACAAAACTACCCTGTCCAATTCTAATAAGCCTAAAGCAAACTTTGAGATGCTTATACTGGAAAACTGAAAGCTATATATATCTTTGGCACAAAAGAAAAAATTTCCTGTGCAAGCATTGTGATAGTGTGTTTGGAGATCGAAACAAGCTGAGATCACAATCCCCTGAGTATGCTCACCAATTTTCTTGCAATTTTGAGACTCTGATTAGAGGGTTGTTGAGGATGGGCTAGATGAAAAAATGTTCATGTTAAAAGATATCACATATGAGCAGGTGGAGGGTTTACTAGGTGAAAAATGAGGACTTGTAGAAGGATGCACCAAAGGGGATAGATATCTTTGTAAAATTGGTGTAACACGCACAGGATTTGGATACTTGAAACATCATACTTCATTGTACATTAGATTCTATTATGATCGTTGGATGCATAAACTTGGTAAATGGATACCATTACAAAGTTTTGAGGGTTTTTTACTTTCAATTGAATTTAAGACAAATCTACCCAACAATGAGATGGACGTTATTTCAGTAAATCATCATTGGACTCTTGCCAATGTGAGAGAACATCTAGTAATAATGGGATTTCAGGATTTAGATCAATCAAAGTTCAGAATACAAGGTCATAAGGTAAACAACATATGGTATTTTTTTCTTTTGTTTATACAATTTTTATATTCAAGTATGTTATTTTAAAGTTTTCTATTAGTCTGTAGATTGGTTAGAGGTTGGAGGATAAAATTAAAGTCCTTCCAGAATGGAGTGTAGATGGAACTCAACTTTCATTGTCATAGCGCTCAAGAACTATTTGAGCACTAGAGTGTACACACAACCTATTTTCCATTCATAATCCTTCCTCTCCTACAATGTATTTAACATGCAACACATGTAGCATGTGAAATTTTTTGATCTCAATATGATGTACAATTTGCCAAATCGTTGATTTTTCCCATGGCAATTTATTATAATTTTAAAATTCCAAGAATTTATTTTTCCTATTGTGTAGATGTGATGTATCTTATTCTGCTTAATGATTCTGTTCAATGTTTTTTATGAGCCAAAGTTTTTTTTGAGAGTTCTATGTATGATTCTTTTATTTTGGTCCCACTCACTTAAAAATTTTGAAACTACTATAAAAGCAACACTTATTCTCTCATTTCTCACTTTTGCCACCAAGAAGAGCTAGAAGCACTCACAGAGCATTCACACAAGCTAGTATCATGTGCAATGGTTGCATCAACCTCTAGTACCCTGCAAACCAAACTTCCTTAAGAACTCTTCAATGAGTTCTTAGAATCAATCGAGTTCAAAGGTCAAACACACTTGTATGACCTATTGTCTAGAGTCCCCGGTCTAGAGAAAACAATTCAGCTAAACTTTGATGTGCTCTAGGAAATCATAGAGTTCCTTGAGTACTACATCTTGCGTTAATCCATAGAAATACCACCTTATGAAGGTAAATGGATCCCATATGACCTTTTACTCTACATACACAAAGGTGATGAAGGCTTCATGAGGTGCCTTAAGCACTTCATGGCAATTGCTGAAAATGCAGGGCACTTATTCGATGACTTTGTGCCATTAATAAAGAAACTTAACAAAAAGAAGAGGATGGGTACAAAGTACCTTTCCTACATTGCAGCAAAATACTTTATCATCAGTGAGGAGCCCGAACCTACACCCGTTGATCTCCCCAAACTTGTCACATGGGGCTTTGTTAAGGAAAAGAATGAGCCTCAACTAGAGGCCATAAATTTTGCAAAAGAGAGCATTACAATCCATCGAGACTTCCCTAGTGGTGTTGAGGAAAAACTATGTGAGCTATCAAGCATGGAGGAGGCCCCCCCTTCAAATCTCAACCCCTATGAGCCCACATTACCAGAGGTGGAAATTGCATAACTCTCCATCATCGTTGTGGATGGAGAGGAATTTATTTTCCTTCATGATATTGAGAAGGCATACGGTCTATGTCTAGAGAAATGTGTGAGTATTTTCTCCACAATGTCAGATGTTCCGCTTGACAACACCTCTCACATACTTGAAAAGAAGGACATCCCACTTGGAGATTCTATGGTAGACACCATAGCAATGGTGTTTGGAGATATATTAAAAGATGACAACAATTATACTACAGAGGAGGAGCTCACTATAGAGCGGGAGAGGATAATGAAGGAGAAAAGTCCTACATCCCCTGTAGTAGAGCAAAGTGGCATGGCCCACTCTAGCATTGATTTTGATGCCCGTGGAAGAGGGGAGGAAGAAGACAAGATTCATGAGGTGGTAAATAAACTAAATAAATGAATAATTTTAGTTAACAAAGTTAGAGCTTGAATTCTCATTTTCTTTCTTAACAGGAAACAATTGAGCTGGACAAGTTTACGGCAAGATCCGGTGGGGATCGAGCTTCTCACGGAAGTGGTTCATCCTTGGAAACTACATCAGAAAGCTGCCAAAGGATGATTTTGTGATCATACATAAAGACTACAATCCAGATGGGCACTTCATGACTTGGTGGTTGAAGGCCCTTACCAAAATTCTATGTCTATGTATAGTTACCCAAGGTACTAATTGTGTCATTTTGGTTAGGAAATCCTTAGTTGTAACTACATTAGGACTTAAATTTAGAGGAAAAGTACTAGGGCAAATATGTATTTCCATGGATTTGGGAACGCAAGACCCGATGTAATATCTAGATCTATATTGACCTGCTAGCTGCTTCAATATCTGGAAAGGAGAAAGAAAATTGTTGAGAAATTGAAGACAACTGACATATGATGCAAATATTTGGATAATAAAAACTTATGTTTTTCCTATTTTGTCTTCTCCTTTGTATGAAATGTGCTTTATAATTTGAACCTACCATTGGCTCCACAACTTCTATGTAATTTTAAGTTTTTCTCTTCATCTAAGTGTTGCATCTGTTCTTTGGTATCTAAATTAGCATGAAATAGGCCAAAAAAGCCCCAGCCACAAAAATGCGGGAATCAGCCCCACAAACATTTTTTAGGGTTGATTCCCGCATTTGTGTGATTGGGGCTTTTTGGCCTTTTTTAGTGTTTATGAGGGCTCCCAAGTGTAGGATACTATGAAATTATTCAATTTCTCTTGCTTATGGGTTGCATCAATTACACACTAAAGACTTAGCAAGCGAAAGAGTACCTGGAGTGACTAATCTTCTATTTTATACATTCTATACATCTCATCTATACATAGGGGGCATAAAAGAGGCCATAAAATGCGAAAAAACCTTAGCCACAGAAATGCGGGATTCAGCCCTACAAGAAATTTGTAGGCTTGAATCTCGTGTTTCTGTGGCTGGGGTTTTTTTGCATGAAAATGACCTTTGGGGACATATAAGGTACAAAATATACATATCTAGTAAGAAAAACAAGAGGCAAATGCATGCAAGCTCAACTCATTGAAAAATAGCCTTTGAGAACTCCATATATAATTGACTAAAGCAAAAGTTATTTCTATACACTTATGGTGGAGAGCCAAAGATAGAGAGAGTGAGAGAGAGAAAAAAAAAGACAATAGGTAAAGACAAAATTTTCTATTAATCATTGTATTACATCGCAAAGTATGCCTCCCAAAGAGTACAAGATACACATGTCATGGGTTATTTCCTCTAATTCTTCTTGCTAGCAGAATCTCCTTGGGTTGTATGGTTACTCTCTTGGCATGGATAGCACATAGGTTACAGTCCTCAAGCATGGAGATGAGGTAGGCCTTAGATGCCTCTTGAAGGGCTTCAAGTGTTATCCCCTATATTCGTAGACCGGCACAATAGCTTTGTAGTTGTTCTTTTACTATCCTTGCAAAAGCTCTTTGTGGTATGAGCAGTTCAACGGACTTTAGTATTGTCATATCTCTGCAAAATCCCTGTAGTGTCTCCTTCGTCTTTGTGGAGCTCTTGCATTGGGAGGTATGTTAGGCTATCGTTGAGGTCTCCATCGTGGTTGATAGTTTTTCTTTCTCTGATGTACATGATGTAAGGGTCCAGCTTCATCTTCCATATTTTGTTGTTGACATGTTTGTCCTCCTCTGTTGGTATTCCCCCTTGTCCTTGTGGAAGTGTCTTACCACCATGTGTCATCCTATGGCTCGTTGGAATGTGCATATCATTCCATGGTGGTTGATTGTTGCTTTCCTCATTCGGTGATGTCTCCTCCTTGCTCTCTGATACAACCCTTTTCATCATCTTTTGTTTGGGTCTTGCCTTAGTGGGTGTCCTTGTTGGTGGCTTATCCTCTGAATATGCATCTGATTGTCTTGGAGTGAAATACTCTTGTCTATTGGACACTTCATGTTCTCGTGATGGATTGCTCCTAGGTGTTGTGCCATCATGTGCATAGACAAAGATGTGCTCTGGGAACCATTTCAAGGTCTTTCAGGGGGTTACAACTGTTGGAGGATAAACACTCCTATGTGCACAACAAAAGCAAATGAACCCTCTTAGGATCCTAAAATTTTTCAGACATAGGCTCTGTATTTTCTGAGTTTCTCTGAGTATATGTAGAGACTGAAAATAAAATTTTGCACGCTTAAACTACACTTTAAGAGCTTTTCAATGAGATTAAAATCACTCCATTTGGATACTGGATGATGCCTCAACCAGCTGCAACAAAACAGATAACTTGATCTCTTCACACAGTATGAGCTAACTAGACAGACACTATTCTAGACATTTCTCTGCACATGTGCATGCACTGAACCCGAGACTTATACAAGACAAAGTAAAACTTATAAGCTTTCCAACAAGATAAAAAACATTGCAAATGGATTTCGGATGAAGGAGAAACAACAATTACAAGATCCGGGGTCCTACCAAGATCATCTAGGGAGAAAGAGTATGAACAAATGAAATCTCTACAAAATATGCAGAGAACAGCTAATAGGGGGTGTGCTTAAGCAAGGGGGCAGCTTGGGCACGTATTTCCATGACTCTAAGTCATAATACAACTCATTAGAGGTTTTAAAGACCACATACTAACCTCTTTAACCAATCAAAAGCATATACATGTCAAAAGAGAGGTCCAATCACATCAAGAGGTGAGCTAAAACTTCTCTAATCAACTTCTTTCCATTATGGGCATAATTGGATGCCTCCAACTCGTGGAAATCAGCCTCCTTTGATTGTGGATGATGTGGAAGGTTCAATTTGGGGCATGTTCCCACACTCTTGAGCTTGAAAAACTTTCAACACTCCCCCTCAGGCTCAAGTCTTTTCCTTTGTTGCTTCAGCCTATGTCTCTTATGTTGATAGCTTCCTTGAATCCTCCAAGGTTTGTACCTTCAAGAAACTTTGTCATCATGTCTGCAACCTGCATCTTAGTGTTAACATACCTTATATCTAGCTCTTTTTCCATCACCTTTTCTCTAACGAAGTGGTAATGAACCTCTATGTGCTTTCTCCTTGCATGAAACATGGGATTGTTAGCTAGATAGATGCTTGAAATGTTGTCTCCATAAAGAGGAAACTCCTCCACTTCTACTTCCAAGTCCTTAAGTAGATTCTTAAGCCATAATAGCTCACATGTAGCCAATGCTAAACCTCTGTACTCAGCCTCTGTGGATGAAAGAGCAATAGTGGGTTGCTTCTTAGAGCTCCAAGAGATCACTTTTATACCTATCATGAAAAGATAACCCGATGTACTCCTTCGATCATCCTTGCTACTTGCCCAATCAGCATCACTATATCCTTTGACACTTAGATCAGCATCATATGAGTAAAATAGACCTTGGTTGATGGTGTGCTTGATGTAACAAAGCACCTTTCTTGCTGCCATAAGATGATCATGAGTAGGTGCATGCAAAAATTGAGAGAGAACACCTACTACATATGCAAGATCAGGTCTAGTGAATGTAGCATAAATTAATGAACCAATTATGCCTCTATATAGTGTAATATCTTGTATAGGCTCTCCTTGACCTGCAACCAACTTTGTATTGGGCTCCATGGGCTGAGAAAGTGGCTTACAACCACTCATACCAAACTTGTATAGCACACCCAACAAGTATTTTCTTTGAATCAAGAAGATGCCAATGTGTGCATAGATTACCTCTATTCCCAAGAAGTATTTTAGTGTTCCAAGATCAGATATCTTGAACTCCTTTCCTATCTTTGATTTGATATCTTTAATACCTACAATATCACTTCTTGTGATGATCAAATCGTCCACATAGATGCATATGTATACCGTCTTGTCTCCTTGCTTCTTCATGTAAAGTGATGGATCTACAACACTTTCTTTGTATCCAAAACTTGATAAATAATCCACTAACCTCTGAGTCCAGGCCCTTGGGGCTTGCTTTAGTCCATATAATGATTTCCTTAGCTTGCAAACATGATTTGGGTACCTCATACTAGCAAATCCTTGAGGTTGGCTCATGTAGACTACTTATTCAAGCTCTCCATTGAGGAAGGCATTCTTCACATCCAACTGATATAAGCTCCATTTACTTGATGTGGCCATTGCAATCAAAGTCCTAATTGTTGGCATCTTGGCTACGGGGCTGAAAGTTTCATCATAATCTATCCCGTAGCTTTGGGAGAAGCCTTTCGCCACCAACCTTGCTTTGTACCTAGCAATGGAACCATCTGAATTTCTTTTAATTTTGTAAACCCACTTATTATCTATCACCTTAATGCCTTCTTGAGCTGGTACCAAGCTCCAAGTATGGTTCTCATCAAGTGCTTTGAGCTCTTCCTTCATTGCCTCTTGCCATTCCTTGCAATCCTTAGCTTCTTCATAACTAGTTAGTTCTTTGTCCTTGATTACCTGAGTCATGTATGCATAATGCTTTGCAATGAAATTATCATATGTTAATCTTTGTATTGGATATCTTAATCTTGAAGACCTTCTTTCACTTCCTTTAGGTGTGGTTGCCATCTTCTTTCTTTGTTTCTCCACTCCTGGAGTTTAAATTTCTTCTATCTCTTCATCTTCCAACATGCTCTCGTCCATATAGCTTCCTTCTTCAATTGAAATCTTCTCTTTGCCTTTGACTTTGCTTTCTTCAGAGCTGGTCTCTCTTTCCCTAAGCCTTCCACTCCATGGTGAGGGTGCCTTTGTGTTGCATGAGTTGCTTGGACCACTTAAATCCATGTTTTCTTGAACTCTATCATCATTTTTCAAATCTGTCTCACCTATGTCTTCAACCTGCAATGGACTTGTGCATGCATAGCAAGCCTTCAATTCATCAAAGACAACATCCCTACTTACCTTCAGCTCCTTGGTGATGGGATTATAGCATTTATACCCCTTTTGTTCCATAGAATATCCATAAAAAATACACCTTTCAGATTTGGCATCTAACTTTGACCTCAACTCTTGAGGTACATGTACATAGCATATACAACCAAAGATTCTAAGATGTGAAATGCAAGGTTCTCTTCCACTCCATGCTTCCTCAGGGGTTAGATGATGTATACCTGATGTAGGACATCTATTCATGATGTATGTGGCTGTATATGTAGCCTCTCCCCAATAACAATGCGGCATATTCATTTCGTTGAGCATACACCTTGCTACCTCTGCTATGTGTCTGTTCTTTCTCTCTGCTACCCCATTTTGTTGAGGGGTATACCTGCATGTAAATTGTCTTTTGATGCCATTGACCTGCAAAAATTCAGAAAATTCATGGGAGAAATACTCTCCCCCTCCATCGGATCTCAAAATTTTGATAAACTTGCCCAATTCCTCCACACTTTCCTTGAAAAGTCATCAATAAAGGTTACAAAATACCTATTTCCAGCAAGGGATGCTTCTCTTGTTGGACCCCAAACATCCGTGTGAATGAGGTCCAAAACATTTGCACTTACATAGGTACTCTTCTTGAAGGGCAGCCTTGATTGTTTTCCTTGTTGGCAAGCTACACAAATTTCATGCAACATTTTAGATGTAAAATTTGGTAGGCCTCTTACCAAGCTCCTCCTTTGCATGTCCTTGAGCTTTTGTAGGTTGGTTGACCTATTCGTTTATGCCATCGATCCAAATCTACTATCCTCTTGTCTCCATATGTGACATACATTGAATGGTGTGGCTGATTTATGTCCATTGTGAACATTCTCCCTTGCTTTTTTCCTTTTGCTATGAGCTTGCAACCTGCCCTTGGATCCTCAACAAAACATCCTCTTTCATTGAACCTAACTTGATAGCCTTTTTCTACCATTTGGCCTACCGAAATCAAGTTTTTAGTAATAGTAGGGACATGTAATACCTCTGATAAGCACTTTGCTCTTTGATTTCCTTCCAAACTTATATCTCCCACATGTTGAATGGTATGCTCTGAGTTATCACCTGTTTCCACATGCCGTTGATGCTTTGGGACCTGGAAATTACTAAAAACATCCTTTCGACATCACATATGATTGCTACATCCATTGTCTACATACCATACATCTTCACTAGCTTGAGTTGTATCTTCACCATACCTCATGGCAAGCAAATAATCATTCCCTTGGCTGGATGATGTTTTTGCATAATTACCTTGCCCTCTATAATCGTTGTTGTTGCTTTCATTCCCTTGTCTTTGAGCTCTATGATAGCATTCATTTGCAAAATGACCAGGCTTACCGCATACAAAGCATCCATTTGAAGTGGGTTGTCCTCTTCCACCAAATCTTGAACCTCTTCCTCTATTTGTGGCTCTTCCACCTCTTTGACCTGTATTTTCTTGTTTTCCTTGACCTCCTTGGTTGCTTTGATATCTTCCTCTTCCTCTTGTAGCACCTCAGTTGTGTCTTCCTCTTCCTCTACCTGCATACAACAATTGCCCTTGGCTATCCTTGGCGTTATGACCACCAAGGTTCATCTCCTCTGTCACTATGAGAGTGATGAGTTGATCAAAATCAAGAAGAGAGTCCCTTACATACACTGAAGTTGTGAAAGCCCTCCATTTTTCATCATCCTTAAGTCCATTTACGGTGTGGGCGACAATATCATCATCATCTAGGGCACAACCGATTGACCCTAGTGCATCTGCAAGCTCTTTAACCTTTAATATGTAATCATTAGCACCTTGAGAGGGGCTTTTCCTAAGATTATTTAGCTCATTCTTGAGCTGAATTCTTCTAGCTTTTGTGGAGGTTGAGTACAATCTCTCCAAGCACTCCCACACCTTCTTCGATGTATCCAAATCTTGAATATGCCCTAAACACTGAGTCACAACAAAGGAGAACAAAGACATGTTCTCTTTTTCTTTTTACCTAAATACCATTATATGAAGCAAAAAAGTGGGCATTTTACAATATCTAGAAAGCATCACGAGTCTTGCTTGTAAATATTGTCTTTAGAAGCTTGATCTCAGATCCCAAGTAGTCAAGATAGATATACTAAAATTCTTGCTGCCATGAAAACTAGTTGTTGAGCATTACCAAGAATCCCACATCATGATCTTGTACAATAGATTAGAGTTGAAAAGGTACATGTAAGAATTCGCGAAGCTCCTTCATTACATCTATAACCTCAATAAGCACAGAAGATAGCTAATTAAGAGTTACTCGAAAGTTAGAGAACATGTGTTGTAAAAATCAGAGCATTTTAACAAGGCAATTAAGATCATCCCCTTTGTATGGTTAAGATCCCCATTGAATGCCTGGCCATATTAACGGAATATGAAATACACTTCACAAAAGCATTCCCAAGAGAAGATAATATTGAACAAAATTATACTAAGAAACATTCACACATGATCAGAGAAATGCTCAAGATAAATCAAGCTGAACACGAAGTGGAAGCAGAACTCCAAATTATATTTCCATTAAAATGATATTTTACATTTCATGTGTTTTACAAGAGTTATGTGAATCTACAATAGAAGCTGATCATAGCTTTCCTCAGGCTCAAGGGTATTGGTATCCTCTGGCACATTAGAACACCTATCTTGCCTCTCTTGCTCCAAGATTGGCTCTTCAAGGTCAGCCATGTCCCCAGGTTCATCTGCAAGTGGGGGAACAGGCTCCCTTGAAGCTGCTTGGAATCTCTCCGTATCTGCAATGTGCTTCCTTCCAACCTCTTGGTCTTCATCTGGGCATTCATTCAGCCCATTGATTCTCATTCTAATGAAGCTCACTTGAGCATCATCCTTCTCCACAGCTATGCAGTGCCTGAACATCTTTAAGGAGCAAGCCAGAGTCGTTCCTGAAACAGCAGAAAACCTATTAGAGGCTTCAATCAAAAATGACTAATGAAAATTGTGAAAATTGAAATTACCTGTGCCCGAAAAAAGGTCTAGGACCCAGTCATCATCATTGGAAAATAGCTGAAGCAATCTCATTATGAGTTTTTGTGGCTTCTGATAAGGGTTAACCAATGTCATGTCCCCAGCTACATGACGAAGTTTCTTGGTAACGGCTGGGAACATGAGCACATTTGAGATCCCATTCTCATTGCAATGCTCCCTGACTCTCCTTTTGCTTACTTCATCATAATAGCCCACTGTAATGCATTCAGTGGCACTCACAAACCGATGCAAAGGAGTGTGATTTACGTTTGTCTTCACCCTGCAAAAAAGAACTATGACTCACATAGGGCATCATGAAAGCCATGGAGATAGAAAGAAGATTACTTACCAAGTGAGGCACTCGACAGCATGACATCTTGCTTTCAAAGCAGTTGAAACAGAGAAAGACTGGTCTCTGCTATGGAAAATTACTATCCTCCAAAGAGGAGACATAGTTAACTCTGCAAAATCAGTGACCATCTTCCGAATCTGAGGGTGTTTGAAGGGTTCATCATCATTAACCGATCCTAACATCCTAAATCCATAGGGTATGTCCGCTATGAGAAGGGAGAAATGTTTTCTAGGCACAACAGAACAAATATTATTTACATCACTACAGAACACATTGTAATATACAGGCCTAAGGGGGTCTAGGGGATTGGAGAAACATTTAAGATCGGGTTCATCATCAAAATCCATCTCCTTCGCTTTCAGTCTAGATTTCTCATGCCTTGCTCTTTGAATGTGAGCAAGGAATGCAGGGGGGCAGTCATCTAGTACCTCTGTAGACTTACTTTTCCTTGGTTTCTGCAGAACAAATTGGAAAAACAATTAGAAGAGCTCTTCAGTACAGCAAACAGAACATAAAGAACGGATGTATGGCATCGATTTCTTGTTGGGGTAGATGCTAGGCATCGACCTTCTACTAAAAATCGATGCTTGGCATCGACCTAGGGACCTAAGTCGATGCCTGGCATCGACTTTTGCCACGAGGTCGATGCCAGGCATCGACTTTTGTTGCAGGTCGATGCCAGGCATCGACTTATGCTGCAAGTCGATGCCAGGCATCGACTTATGCTGCAAGTCGATGCCAGGCATCGACTTATGCCCCCAAGTCGATGCCAGGCATCGACTTATGCTGGAAGTCGATGCCAAGCATCGACTTATGCCCCCAAGTTGATGCTAGGCATCAACTTATGCCCCCATGTTGATGCCATGCAATGCATCAAATTGTTTAGTATGAAATATTCTGATAAGAGAATCTACCCAATCACGAAACAGGATGAAATATTCTGATAAGGCTTTGTAGGATGATGTGGTTGGATAGTCTGCTTGGACCTCTGTCCAAGAAAAGCAACCAAGCCTCTTCATCATCACCTCCTGAATCTTCATGTACACTTTATGACTACAGACACATAAATATAAAAGAGACTAGGTTAGACAAGAAGCATGGGAGGAGGGAAAAAGGATCTGAGAATAACATACATACTTATTGAGCTCAGTGACCATCTCCTCGAGGCTCAACTCCTTCGAGATTACCCTTGACAAGGTTGATATGATCAATGTATCATCCTTGATTCCTTGAAGGGCCCTCCATGGGGTCAGCTTCATGTCCTCAGGAGCCTCCTCAAGTGAAAGGTCAACTTTCCTTCCCTTTCCCCTCAGATCAATTTGTGGGTCTGGCCTCGACTTTCGTTGCTTCTGGCCCTTGACTTCCTTATGCTCCCACATTGTGAAGATTCTATCCTGAAGATCCCAGATCTCACCTGATCTGAATGCCAGTTGAAACCATGGGTCATATTTCCTCAAAGCATCTGATTTTCTATTCTCATCCAATGCAATTCCAACCTCAATAAGGCATTGCTTTCGTAGATTGGGATGTATTCTCCCAGCTTCCTTCACAAGACAAACTTCGTATTCATGGTGGAAGAACCGAATTCTCTCTATGGAGGACATTTTCTGCCTGTAGTCATTATCGTTGTTGTGATCCCAAGCAAGAAGCTTGGCTTCCTCAGTTGTAAGACCAGCATATATCTTACACTCTGCATACCTAAAGAAAAATGTAGTAGGGTGCTCCTTCACTAACTGTCTACGAGCCTCTGCAGAGTGTGAACCTCCAATCACATAATAAGTGTACTCCTCAAACAAATTCTCATTGAAATCCTCCACACAGCTGCACTCATGCGGATCCATCATTACAAGGAATGGCACAACAGTAGCATGAGGATTAATTTTCATTTTCTTCTTAAGATTTTGGACATGCAAATTATGTGGCTCCCTGATCTCAAGGGGCCTCCTCCCTGTGACTGGATCCACTGGTGGCCTGTGGATAATATTAATAGGCAGGTGGAACAACTGCCCCTTCTTCACAATTTTTCTTCTAGCTATGTCCTCCCTCATCTTATTCTGCTCAGTGCCAAGCACACCAGATGCAAGCTCTCCACCAGGTGCAACAATAATGTCCCCAGAGCTAGAGCTTGAGTCAGAAAAGTCCTCTTCTGCAATTATCTTCTTTTTCTTTTGGGGCTTTTTCTGCACACTCTGCTTACCCCTTGCCTTTACAGGGGTCGTCTTCTTGTGCTGTGTTGGCATGATATTGCCCTGTATCCATGGCATCAGGTCCTTGATGAAATTCACTGAGTCTCTGCACATCTGAGCTAGCTCCTCTGGAACACAGCACTCTGGGCACAAGAATTCCATCTTGCATATGACATTTCTTAATCCCTTGGATGTCTCCACCAAGAAAAGCAGGTTGTCAGAATCTTCATCTTCATAATCCAATTTGTAAACAAGGCCATACTGAAAACCTTGTGTTGTCGTGATCTTTCCTCTGCCATAGGCCCCTGCGAACACAAGGAGGACTGCATTCTTCTCTTCCACGTACTGAAGGCACCATTCGAGATTTGTCATGTCCCGAAGTGGACGATCTGTCTTCATGACCTCTATCTCCCTCGACCTTTCCTTCATACTTGGATCCTCCACAGGAATTTTAATGCTACTCTGTCCACCTGAGGATATTCCTAGTGGGTTGCTGGCCTTCTCAGAGGATAATGGTGCAATAATTTTCTTTGCCTTTGCTTGGTGACCACTACCTTTGTCACGTTGCTGGTCAGCAGAGCCCATGGTGACTCTGAGCTTCTTAATGGGCCTTTCATCCTTGTACTCCGCATCCCTGAAAGCAATTGGAAATATCAAGCAATAAGAAATATCAGCCCATGTCCATGCAAGGCATGGATTTTCAGCTTCAGGTCGATGCCAGGCATCGATGTTTAAGTGCATGTCGATGCCAGGCATCGACTTTGTGTGCAAGTCGATGCCAGGCATCGACTTGAGGGCCCAAGTCGATGCCTGGCATCGACTTTTGGGCCAAGTCGATGCCTGGCATCAACTTTTACCCTCAAGTCGATGCCTGGCATCGACTTGAACACAAAGTCGATGCCTGGCATCGACTTGGGCACAAAAGTCGATGCCAAGCATCGATTTGGGCCCAAAAGCCGATGCCAAGCATCGATTTTGCACCCAAAAGTCGATGCCTGGCATCGACTTTTCAGTGCATGATGATGCTGGCAAGTCGATGCTTGGCATCGTTTTTTTGGACCAAGTCGATGCCTGGCATCGACTTGGGGCTGCAATTCGATGCCAGGCATCGACTTGCACCCACAAGTCGATGCCAGGCATCGACTTGCAGGAGCAAGTCGATGCCAGGCATCGACTTGCACCCACAAGTCGATGCCTGGCATCGACTTGCTCCTGCAAGTCGATGCCAGGCATCGACTTGGGGCTGCAAGTCGATGCCTGGCATCGACTTGCAATCCTAAGTCGATGCCTGGCATCGACTTACACCTTAAAGTCGATGCCAGGCATCGACCTGTACATGCTTTGGATCCATATTTCGACAGGCAAGAAAAATAGAGACCTAGAAATGAGAAATTTACACAGACATACAGAGGGAATCTTTTTGGAATCTTTTTTTTAGTTATGATTTTGTCTACCTCTTGGTACTTTTGCCAACATTCTTCTTCTCCATCAGGCTTGGCTTACTGGTATGCTGACCTCTGTGCTCCATGGCTGTCTGTGCTCTGCTGCTCTCTCTTGCTCGTGGATTTTGAAAATGAGAATGATCTCCTCCTCTGGTATTTATAGGCAATTGGGTAACTTGAACCAGAAACTAACTGGATCTAACTGAATGAGTCCACTTGCTAACTAAATCTGTCAACTTATCTAACCAGGGAATAGCACCCACACAAATAGGCTGTTTCAGAGCCACTTTAATGAAATATTCATAGACCCTTACAACTATTTATATACATTTGCATAGAAATTACATTTCAATGGCAAGAGTATGGTATGTCCATGAGGATGTCTCAACTCATGTAGAGATTTGTTTCTAAGAATCTCTTTCTTGGGAGAAAATCAAGTCAAAGTTGTGTTAAATGTGGGAGACTAATGACATCTTCATAGTATTACCCTCCACACTTTAGTTCATATTCACATTTATCTTGTAACTCACTCTTGAAATGGAAAATCACTTTGAATAAACATTCTAGTACAGAACCTTGCAACTATTTATATACATTTGCATGGAAATTAAACTTCAATGGCAACAGTATGGTATGTACATGAGGATTTCTAATCTCATGTAGATGTTTTTTCTTAGATTCTGTTGCTTGGGAGAAAATTAGGTCTAAGTTGTGAGATTAATGACATCTTTATAGTGTTATCCTCCACACTTTAGTTCATATTCACATTTATCTTGTAACACATTGTTGAAATGGAAAATCAATGTATGAATATACTTTCTGTGTGCCTCTTTTACACATAATTCTTTTTCAATATACTTTCATCTACCTCTTTGATATCTAGCCAAGACCACAATAAAACCTAATCCTTGAAATCTTAACCAAATGTAAAATTTCTTCTTGTATAGTGTTCAATGGCATAGCATATTCCAGTTGGAACTCAACTTGGATATATTCCAGTTGTAAAATTTCTTCTTGTAAAATTTCATCCAAACAATTTTATTATATATTCCTATTGGAACACAACTTTGATATATTTTGATTCATTCACAATGCTTAGACTGAATGACTCATATGAAGTTAGAAAAAGATCATTTGAATCAAAAGTGAATCAAATCTTTGGTTCCCTTATTAGTGTATATTTGAGTAATTAAGTGATTTGATGTAATTTGATGTTTTATGTTATTTAATGTACTTTAATAAGCTTTTGATTTCATATCTTCTTGATGTGACATTTGATGTGATATCTTCACTTGATCTCGGATTTCTACTTATTTAAAAAGGTCATTCATCTTCAGTCTTCTCTGAACTCAGTGAAGATGAGCTCAATCTTTTCAGTGGATGCTTGGGCATCAGCTTCCTCTGCTCATATTGATTCATTGTTCTCAGTTGAGCCTTTCCAGAGAAGTGATGATCCCTATGATTTAGAACGTGCTGATGATTCCATGTTTTCTGTTGAGTCATTTAAGTTATCCAATTCACAGTGCAATGATGCTCATACAAATGCACCTCTTGATCTCCCATCTGATCCAACCATTGATCTCCCTTCTGATTCAAGTGCATGTGGAGCAACGAAAAAGCAAAGCAAGCTCAATCTACGATTTAAAAGAAGGTCTCGTGAAGTAAGTCGAAAAAGATTTAAATTTCTTACTTCAGATAGACAGATTGCATTGGATATTGTGAAGCATTGTTGTGGTTTGAAATGCTTGTATAATTTAGGGATGAAGAAACTAAAGCACATAAGAGAAAAATTCCTCCATTTAGATAGTGAAAGGCAAGATATATACCTTGTTTCTTGCATGCAAATGATTGAGGATAACATGTCAGTAACGCGTGTTGGTTTTGAATATTTCTTTACTCAAGGGATGCCATGCTGTAGGGCTGCATTTAAAATTGCAATGGGTGTAGGAAATTTTAGAATACATAGGGTTCAACAAGGGTTTTTGAATGGGGATCTCATTTTGGATACGTTCCATGTTGGGACCAAAGGATCTGTTGGACGTCATGCAATGAATTGGATGATGAACTATTTTAGCTTGCATTGTGAAGTTATGCCTACAACTGGAAGGTTGCACTTGTCAGATAACTTTACTCGTCGAGAGGTATTTCAAATATATAGAGAAGACATGGAAAATAGAAATGAGAAGTATGTGTTGTATCGTCACTTTACTCGATTATGGAAGGAAGAGTTTAACAATGTTTCTATTCCTCGTAAAGTTAGAATGGGTGAATGTTCAGTTTGCGCCACTTTGAAAAACATGGCAAAAGGGGCTACAACACCACAGGAAAAGCATAATTTTAAAAACCTTCTTAACAACCATCGTGAGAGTCAAGCATTAGAGAGAAAGAAAGCAATTCATCATCGAAGTAAGGCACTCAGAAATCCGGAGCGTTATATGTGTTTGTTGATCGATGGTATGGATCAGAAAAAAACTTGTTTGCCACATTTTTATCGCATCCCTAAGGACATTGGAGATGAAGTCCTTGTGCAAATGCATTTGGTTGGCGCTTTGGTATACAATGGAACTGTAATGTCCAAGGTTTTCTTCACATATCCGAATGTGCATAATGATCCAAACCTTACAGTTACTGTCATTCATCGTGTTTTGCAATCATGGAAGGGTCTTTTGCCACCAACTCTATATTTGCAACTAGATAATACTCCAAGAGAGAATAAAAATTCTACAGTCTTTGGATATTTAAGCATGCTTGTTGAAAAACAGGTATTTCAGAAGGTTAAGGTAAATTTTCTTCTGGTTGGCCACACTCATGATCACATTGATCAAATGTTCAGTACTTTCTCTAAGAAGTTGGCACGTAACAATGCTTTTACTCTTCCGATTTTATCTGAGCTGATTTCAGAAGCATATACTCCAAAACCAGAAGTTCAACACCTCACACAGATTTATGACTTTAAGCACTTTTGCTCAATGGGCCTTGATAACAGTGCTAAGGTTTTGGCTCCATTGCACAATATTAGTTTCAACCATGTATTCTTGATGAGGAGGGTTGATGAAATAACCCTTTTATTTGCAAAGCAGTATTCATCTTCTCTTGGGTGGGAGCCTAAAGAGGGATGCAGTTTCTTATTGCAGGTGCCTAATTTGTCTACTGTAACAGTGTATGGTGCAGAACAATCACCATATGAAGATAAAAACAATACAGAAAGATGTGGAAGTGTGGTTGATCAAAGTAAAAGCTGGATGCATGCACTCATTGAAAAGAAGAGACATATTGAGCGTGCAAAAAAATATGCTGGAGATCAAGATGTATCTTGGTGGGAGGACTTTTTCAATCATCAAGAAGAGATTATACAGTATACAATTGCAGGTCACTGGCCAGTTGATGTTCCATTCACATGGGACTTTTGTACACAAAGATCCGTGAATGTGGCCCAAGCATGTAATGCAGATGCACTTCAAAGTTTTATACATCCACCAGAAAGAAATATTTATGTAGGCCCAAGGATGACAAAACAGGCAGAAGCAAGATGGCAAGGAAATTTAATAGAGATAAATGTTGGAACGCTTATTGCAGTACTTGCTGATGGTGATGAGGCTACCAGACCATTTTGGATTGCAAAGGTTTTAGAGATAACTAAAGATATTGATCAGAGAAGAATAGAGGCTTTGGTGGTGCATTGGTATTACACTAAAAGTAGTAATGCATTCACAGGTAAATATAACTTAGAAATGGTGTGTGATGCTAAACGAACAGGTTCAAAAAGGAAAAAGAATATTCGAAGCACATCCACTCTTAAAATGGATGATGTAGATATTCTTGTTTATGATTTTTCCTTGACAAAAACTGGTCACTTGAGGAAAGCAACAATCAACATGATAAAACAAAAGCTTCCAGATGTATGTGGTACAGGAAATCATAGGAAAACAAGAAGAGTTGTGCATGATCCTGCAGAATTTGGTATGTACGTGGATGAAGATAGAGCTCTTGTGGATATAGAAGAAGAAGAAGAGAGCTCTCAACAGTATGAGACTGAATCAAGTGCATCAGATGATGAGGGTGTAGACATAGATCGACAAAGTTGTGAGTTGCATTGAAGCTCTCAGACATTTTTAGTGCTTATGTAAATGCCTCAAAGTAGTTTGGTTAATGAAACCATGTTTTGTAGCAATTTTGAATAACAATCAGATATCCACCCATTAAAGATATGTCTAAAATGTTATTTTTGTGTAAAAACTATTGACTTCCACATTCTTATATATATTTTAGACATGTCAATGTCTTAGCATATAGATTTTGGGCATGTCAATGTCTTATCATATACATTTTGGGACACGTCAATGCCTAATATAGTGAAATTTTGACTACATTTTGAGCTCATTTTTTGTTGAGAAAATGACAAAAAACGTCAAAAATTACTTGTTTTCACCTCATTTTTGTAATATATGTATACTGGTGTAAAGGAATTCCAAAAATGAGGTGAAAACATGTAATTTTTGACGTAAGTGTTCTCTTTTTACGACATAGTTCTCGTTTGTTACGACTCGCTGTTCCTACCATAGAGTTGCTAATATGCTGAGATAAAATGAAAATGACCCTTTTGTCGCTTTCATCCCACTCTCTTACTGCTCTTCTCTGGTCATTGGTTGGATTTACCTCATCTATGTAGGGTTTTGGCTCTCCACCACTCACAAGTCCCCACAAACCTTTCCCCATCAAAAAATTGCTTATTCTAAATCGCCATGGTTGGTAGTTTCCTTTTTCGAGCTTCTCAATCTAAGCATTGAGATTAGCCATGGTGCCTCCTAGCTCTCTTGAACCTTCCATTTGATGTAATGAAGTTGAAAAAGATGGCTTTTACCTCAAAAAATATAGCTACTCCTCTTGATGAAGCTTCATCTTTGATTTGATGATGTATTTGCTTCCCCTTGTTGTTGATGTGCCCGTTCTTTGCTTCCTTCCTTCAAACTTTGATGAAGTCTTTACTTCACTTCAGTAGCTCCTTCTTCTCTCTTTGATACTCCACTTATAGCTCTGATACCACTGTTGGAGGATAAACACTCCTATGTGCACAACAAAAGCAAATGAACCCTCTTAGGATCCTGAAATTTTTCAGACATAGGCTCTCTATTTTCTGAGTTTCTCTGAGTATATGCAGAGAGTGAAAATGAAATTTTGCAGGCTTAAACTAGAATTTAAGAGTTTTCCAATGAGAGTAAAAGCCCTCCATTTGGATACTGGATGATGCCTCAACCAGCTGCAACAAAACAGATAACTTGATCTCTTCACAGAGTATGAGCTAACTAGACAGACACTGTTCTGGACATTTCTCTCCACATGTGCAGGCACTGAACCCCAAACTTATACCAGACAAAGTAGAACTTATAAGCTTTCCAACAAGATAAACATCATTGCAAATGGATTCCGGATGAAGGAGAAACAACAATTACAAGATAGGGGGGTCTGCCAAGATCATATAGGGAGAAAGAGTATGAAAAAATGAAATCTCTGCAAAATATGCAGAGAACAGCTAGTAGGGGGTGTGCTTAAGCAAGGGGGCATCTTGGGCTCATATTTTCACGACTCTTAATCATAATACAACTCATTAGAGGTTTTAAAGACCACATACTAACCTCTTTAACCAATCAAAAGCATATACATGTCAAAAGTGAGGTCCAATCACATCAAGAGGTGAGCTTAATCTTCTCTAATCAACTTCTTTCCATTATGGGCATAATTGGATGCCTCCAACTCGTGGAAATCAACCTCCTTTGATTGTGGATGATGTGGAAGGTTCAATTTGGGGCATGTTCCCACACTCTTGAGCTTGAAAAACTTTCAACAACAACCATGGTGGGCATTGCATCCTTAGATCAAGGCTAGGAAAGAACATGTGTTCTTTCCTTGCAGTTTGCTTGGTGCGTGGCATTCCCTTGAGTTGCAAAAGTGTGAAATGAAGTTAGTTCTCTTTATTTATAGAGTTTCTTTTAAAACTGTTTGATCACACTAGAATGGACAAATCCTGTTTGAAAACATACATAATATTATAATAAAATAATAACACATTGAAACCAAGATTACAATTATCCTAGGATTTACCACATAATGGGAAATAACAAATTCACTTTACTTCCAAGCTGAGCCTTCTCGTAGTCTCCTAGCACGCCACTAAGCATGATGGAGAGGTCATAATGATAACTTCCATTTCTCACTAGCAATGTTGTGTTGCATCCTAAAAACCCTAATGCTAAAGGCGTAATCCTAAAATCGTATTTATTATATATATTAAAAATCTTCAAGACTATTTTCTATATGACATAAAAAGCCTAAAAACCCCAAAAACCGTAATGCTATTATATATATATATATATATATATATATATATATATATATATATATATATATATATATATATATATATATATATATATACATATATATAATATGTGTATAGGTGTTATATGTATTATATATATGTCTATTTCTTATATAATCAGAATCCTATTTTTATATATTCACTTATATATAATTACTTAATTTATTTAAAACACTAGCTCTTTTCATATTTATTTATCTATATAATTATCCTATTTTATGTATATATTCATATATTTTTCTTGATTTTCTCTTTATTTTCTCTTTATATAAATTTAATTGAATTATATGAATGTGGAACCCCTAAAATCCTATTCCTAAAGATCTAGACCTAAAATATGTATATTTGTGTATGAATGTATATATACATGTATGTATGTATTATATGTGTATGTGTATCTCTGTATATATGTTATGCATGTGTAAATACCCTAAAACTCTAATCGTAAAGATCTATGCCTAAAACATGTATATGTGTGTATGCATGTGTATATATATGTGTATGTGTATATGTGTATATATATGTGTGTATGTGTATGTGTATATATATTTACTCTCATAAAAGACCTTAAAATTAATCCTATTTTACGTATTTAATTATATCTATTTAATTTATTCATTTAAACAACTATCTATTTTCATATTTATTTATCTAGAAAATTTTCTTGTTATATATATATATATATATATATATATATATATATATATATATATATATATATATATATATATATATATATATATATATATATATATATATATATACTTATATATTCAGATTTTGTTCTTAATTTCTTCTTTATATAAATTTAATTGAATTATATGTATGTAAAAACCCCAAAACCGTAATCCTAAAGATATACACCTAAAATATGTATATTTGTGTATCATGTGTATATACTTCTATATATATATTATATGTTTATGTGTATGTGTGTATATATGCTATGCATGTGTAAAAACCCTAAAACCCTACTCATAAAGATCTAGACCTAAAACATGTATATGTTTCTACGCATGTGTATATATATGTGTATGTGTATATGTATGTATATATATATATATATATATATATATATATATATATATATATATATATATATATATATATATATATATATATATATATATATATATATATATATATGTGTGTGTGTGTGTGGGTGTGTGTGTGTGTGTGTGTGTATATAATATATATATATATATATATATATATATATATATATATATATATATATATATATATATAGGTGTGTGTGTATGTGTGTGTACATATATTTAGTTTGATAAAAAACCTTAAAATTTATCCTATTTTTATATATTTAATTGTATATAATTAATATATATATATTTATTTATTTATCTATACAATTATTCTATATATATATATATATATATATATATATATATATATATATATATATATATATATATATATATATATATATATATATATATATATATATATATATATATATATATATATATATATATATATATATATTTATTTGTATATTCAGATTTTCTCTTAATTTCTTCTTTATGTTTTCTTTATATACATTTAATTGAATTATATGAATATAAAAACCCTGAAACCCTAATATATATTTATGTGTATGTGTATGTGTATATATATTTGCTTTGATAAGAAACCTTAATATTTTACTATTTTTATATATTTAATTAGTTTATTTAAAACACTAGCCCTTTTCATATTTATTTTCAACTACAAGAATACTCATCATTCGAACATTTTCGTTGGGTATGGAAGCAACATTTTCTTGTCAAGAATTTGAGCTTTCGAAGCTCTATATAAGTTCTCACATTCTTCTTTGGTTAGCTACCATCCAAATTCTTCTCTCCTTTCCACGAAACACGATGACAACATGGTTAGATAGGGTCAGGAAGATATTGGTTTGAGCAGAATGGTTCCAAAGGTCATGGAACTTACTAGCATTCATATACACTCTATCAAGACATGCCGAGTGGGCAGAATTGCAATTGTTAGATTTCCAAGTGTGACCAGATTGAGGGGAAATGTCGATTAAGTTAAGACTACTAATAACATCAAACCAAGCAACTTTTTCAGCTCGCATGATAACATTACTTTTATTTCCAGTTCTATCACATACAGAGACAACCATATTAAAATCTCCAACCATAAGAATGTTTCCACTCAGCTGACGCATCTTGTTCTAGCAAGTAGTCCTTTCCATGCGTTTGTTAGAGGTGTAAACATTGATAATTAACAAATCCAAGGGCTTATCCCATTCCAGAGCAATCCATTGGTTGGAAAAACTCATGTGAACTTTAGCAACCAGGTGATCTATGTCAACAGACACAAGAGTTGTGGCTCCTCCCTTACTAGAGGAGTAAGGAGTAACATACAAGACATGCTTAGAAGAAACAATTATGAGATTGGTTTGGAGGTTGTAACCACTAGTTTTAACTTCTTGCAGACATAAGAGATGAGTTAAAAGATAGGTCTTTAAGCCAATTATGAATGATCTTGGCTCTCATAGGGTCAGCGAGACCTTAAACATTTATTGACGAAATAACTAAAGAATCCATTAGCACACAAAATAAAAGAAAAACTACTCAAAACCTACTTCTTGTAGTTCTTAGTGGCCTTAAGCACAGATCCTCAAACCCTTGGGGGTCTTTAATTTTTTATTTATTCACTTTGGGGCCAATAAAATGGACGATTTCCATAGGTGTCATAGAAACATCCTCATTTCCATCATGGTATGATTCCATTTTCTCTGAGTCCCTCTCATTAAGTTGGCTAGAGAAGATAAGGTCGTTACCTATTTGCATGTGCTTGTCCCCATCACTTGATGAATGGTTAGAAGAGCTGTTGAGAGAATCATCTTTACATCTTACCTCTTTCTCCTTTTGGGGTTCACCTAAACCCTCCTATTCAAAGTGAGGGTGAGGACTTGAAGGGGCCACCAGGGGATGGACTCAACCTCCAAAATCCTCAGCATGGCTACAACTCTTCATTGTATTAACAGTACCATCAATTGTTATGTACATCTAGTTCCTGCTCACTATAGAAAACCAATGGGTTAAAGACATTACTCAATAAGACCTCTTGTTTTTTATGTCACACATTGCTTCTCCTTTTTTTGGATTTATGACTCACCTTTTTAAATGAGGATTGGTCATTATTAAAGTCCTCACCTGATTGGTTGATCACTTTTTCTTTGCCTAACACTTTGTCAAGTCCAAAAGCATCCTTTTGACCTTGGTTAAGTAAGGGGCAATCCTTTATTACGTGTCCTTGCCCGAAATACTTGAAGGAGGTATTAGGAAGGAATTAGGTTCCTTTAGAGTCATGAATGAATAGGGAGGAATTAATCTCTTTAGAAACATCAATCTCAACTAAAATCTGAGGGTCCCATTTAGGGTTGAATCCAACTCAATTTTTTTGGCCCAAGATGTTGCCAATAAGCTTACCGAGGTGTTCTACCTAGGGGTGAAACTTAATTGGGAGATATAGAAACTCCACCCAAACATGGACCTTGGTGGGATGGGGACCTCTTGTGTTAAAACCAGGGTTCCATTTAAAAAAAGAAATTGGGGTATTCTTAATAAGCCAATGTGCCTCCACAATTATTTCATTGTGATATTATCATCATCAAGGAAGAAAAGATAATAGTTAATGGGTGAGAATTGCACGTGCTTCACAAACAGTTCTCTATTTTACCAGTTTATTTTTATCCACCATTCCAAGTATGTTGAGCAGGTCGCACTACAACATATGAAGGGCATACGGACGTTGCCTATACTGGCGTTCCCTACCAACGTACATATAAACATTAGAAAAATGCACTTAAACATACGGATGGTCACTTGACCATCGGTATGACCGTTTAAAATAGATTGTCGGGATGTTTTGCGATCATCGATATGAGTGTCTATATAGGCATTTGTATAAGCATCAGTAATTTACTAGAAGTTATAAACGCTTTTACTGACGCCCATACAGATGCCTATATCGATGCCGTGTTTTAAATGTACTGGGAACCCAAGAGCAAAACTGAGCATTTTGTGCATGTTTTACACTGAGAACTGCTTGCTTCTGTCGAACTGGTGCACACAAATTGAATTGTGACCTGCATTGTCTTGTGCACACACACACACAGATCTCTCTCTCTACACACACTCTCTCTCTCTCTCTCTCTAGATTTTGCATATTGGTAAGTGGTGCGCATACTCTTACCCTTTGTCTTTCTCTATGCTTTATGTTTTATAATTTTTCTTCTCTTTGATTTTGCATAACTTTTTTGGCATCGATTCTTTGGAATTTGATGATAGACAACATACACTATGCTTTGTTGACAATGATCCAAAAGAGGAACATACCTATAAGTGATTTTTTTATTCTCTATTGATAGAGAGAGAGAGAGATAGAGAGAGAGAAAGAGACAGAGAAAGACATAGAGAGAGAGAGATAAAGAGAGATGAAAGATAAACACACACATACATATGCATACAAACATGCATATGCACACACACATACACAATGCATATGCATACACACATGCTAATGCATACACATACACATGCATATGCATACGAACATGCATATGCATACACACATGCATATGCATACAAACATGCATGTGCATACAAACCTGCATATGCATACACATACACATATGCATACACACATGCATATACATACACACATGCATATGCATATACACATGCATATGCATATACACATGCATATGTATACACGTACACATGCATATGCATACAATCATGCATATGCATACACACAAGCATGCATATGCATACAAGCATGCATATGCATACACACAAGCATGCATGTGCATACAAGCATGCATATGCATACACACATTCACAATGCATATGCATATGCATAGACACAAATGCATATACATACAAACATGCATATGCATACACACATGCATATACATACACACATGCATATGCATACACACATACATGCATATGCATACACACATGCATACACAATCATATGCATACAAACATGCATATGCATACACACATATATATGCATACACAAATGCATATGCATACACACAAATGCATATGCATACACAGTGCATATGCATACACACAAGTGCATATGCATACAAACATGCATATGCATACACACATGCATATACATACACACATGCATATGCATACACACATACACAAATGCATATGCATACACACAAATGCATATGCATACACACAAATGCATATGCATACACACAAATGCATATGCATACACACATGCATATGCATACACAAATGCATATGCATACACACAAATGGGTATTCATACAAACATGCATATGCATACACACATGCATATACATACACACATACACACATACACAATGCATATGCATATGCATACACATATGCATATGCATATGCATACACATATGCATATGCATATGCATATACACATATGCATACGCATACACACATATGCATATGCATACACACATATGCATATGCATACACACATATGCATATGCATACACACATATGCATATGCATACACACATATGCATATGCATACACACATATGCATATGCATACACACATATGCATATGCATACACACATGCATATGCATACACACATGCATATGCATACACACATGCATATACATACACACATGCTTATACATACACACATGCATATGCATACACACATACACACATACACAATGCATATGCATATGCATACACATATGAATATGCATACACATATGCATATGCATACACATATGCATATGCATATGCATACACAAATGCAAATGCATACACACATGCATATACACAATGCATATGCATACACACATTGGATCAGATGGGATCTTCACAAATGGGATCTCCACGTACACCTTGGGGAGTGCATGACCATGACAACTCCAAAATATATTACATAAGTAATGGAGCTACAGTCATGGATGCAGCCGGGAAGTCAATGCGTTAGTGCATTTGACAACTTTGCTCCATAGAATTTGGACATTCTGTAATGCAAAATGGAGGGAACACGATAGGGATTCTAAAAACCATATCACACAATCTATATATGAAGAGTACCAACCAGCACCTAGGAATCCTATTGTGAGTTCGGAGTGGATTCAGCATACGACACGCGAGGTGATGTCTCATTGATGGTTGGAAGCTCGCGATGCTTTTAGAGCAGGCTTACTGAAGCCTGTGTGGTTAGATTTGGATGAGTGGGAATCGATTCAGGATGAGCAGCAACATTCTCCTGATCAATATCGTCAACAGAGAGATGCCGTGGCCACATGTTTGGATACAATTGGAACGTCACATTTAGGTAGTGGCGGATATGACAGTATGTGCTATCAATTTGTAAGTATCATGTTAATTATTCAATTTGTTTGTTTTCAACACATGATGTATATTCATCTAACATTTTTCATATTTATTATAGGAGTTGGCAGTGGGTCATCCTCCGATGCAAACCGAAGAATCTTTTGGATATCATCATGGATTGACTGCACTGTTGCAAGATTTAGAGGGACAAGTTGCAATCATTTCATGGGAGAATATTCTATGATTAGGTAAACTTATAGCTTGGTTTCGTATTTTTAGTTTTTGTTTATAAATGTCATGTCAATTTGTCTCATTTTACACATGCTTTATGTAGGATTGCAAGTGTAAATGTTTTGATCCCCTTACGTGTATGCTTTGCCACAATTTTGTATTATACTCCTATGTGGCAATGATGTACTATAATTTTGTATTTGATTCCTATATGGAAGTGCTTTTTCACATTGCCACAATTTTGTATTACACTCATATGTGGCAATGATGTACCATAATTTTGTATTCGATTCCTATATGGAAGTGCTTTGTCACACTCTTGTACATCTATTATTTCTGGAATATACAACTTTTTGTACATGATTCATGGTTCATTTTTGCTCATATAAAATCATGTTTTGGTTTTCATTAGAGTACATAACACATGTACTCGGTTTAGAGTTGGGCAGAGTGTATTGTCTTTTGCTAAACAACATCATGCTGTAGCAATAAACAACACACTCTGCCCAAAAAAAATTTGTGCAAATATGGTCGCCTGTATAGGCGTCGGTACGCCCAGTAGAGTCACCGGTATGGGCATCGGTATGCCTAGTAGAGTCGTTGGTATGAGCGTCAGTATAAACATCGATAATACCGATGCTCATACCGACGTTTATATCGATGCTCATACCGACGTTTATACCGATGACTATACCGGTGTTACCTTTCCGACGTCCATACCGACCCCAACACGGATGTCGCACAGAAATTATGCCTGTTTAATTTCCTCGGTAGCAGCCTCACTATACCCTCGATGTGTTGTAGTGCTTATGCAGACCACAACTCGAAGCACACTATTCCAAAGCACTGCATAAAACTGTCTAGGAAGGACACCATATATATTTTCCTGATGGATATTTTTTATGTTAATGATAAATTGGTCGAGAAACGCAATGCAAAATGAAAGTTAGCGATTGGAAACAACTGTGGAATTCAAAAACTCTAGTCACTAGCATGAAATGGTTGTTGCTTTTTCATGAAATCCCTTATTGGAGTGAGTTATTGATCAATCATTTGATAGATTCGATGCATATTTTTAAGAATGTGGGAGAGATTCTCTGGAAGACTTTGATCGAAAAGAAAGAAAGAAAAGCACAAAGGGAGGGATTAGAAGAGCAAGGTCATATGTAAGAGTTGTGCACAATTACTAAGCCCAATGGAACAGTATCATTACCAAGAGCTCCTTGGGAGCTTTGCACGATGGAAGAACAACAAGTGAAGAAAATAATTTCAGATTTTCAGACACCTACTAGATGGATGAGGTGTTTAAAGATTGCTTTCACATGAAACGATGATCTTGGAGGGCTCAAGTCTCATGATTAGCACAAGTTTTAAAGTTTGTGATCTTTGTAGCTTTAAAAGATTATCTTTCAGATGATGTGTAAACTACTATTTATAAAATTAGTTCCTTAGTATGGTGGATATCTTCTAAAGAGAGAAATAGACATAGCATAGAGAGTGCGAAACCTAATGTTATCGAGGCTGTTTGTATGGTAGAGAAATACTTTTGCACAAGTATTTGTTAAAAGTCAAGCTTCAAGCTACAAATTCGTGGGGAATCTTTTATGGACATGTGGAGCAATCAAAGGAAGCCAAAATCCACGAGATTCCATCAAGAAAAGTCACTCAACCACTCCCCAAGTCATCTCAACTAAGTCCTCCAAGTTAGGAGGCTGATTTGGAAAGGTAGTTCCTAGATTTTAGGGGCACACTTCTCACTATAAAAGGAGCATGTATCCCGACTTCGTTTGGGCCATATTCTTGGAGTTGTAGCTCATGTAAAGTGAGCACTAAGTGCTGGAGTTGTGATAAGCAAGCCCCTTGCTTAAGCTAGCCCCTTGCTTGCTTGTTTGTTTTCTTTTAGTAGGCATATCTATGTGTGTGCGCAGGCAGTGTTGCAACTCTCTACCCCTGAGTTGTTAGCATTGGTTCTCCCTCATATTGTATCCATTTGATGTAATTCTTGTCTCATTGGATAGCTATTAGAGTCTATTTTATGCTCACAAGTTCTCTGGATCATTCTCTGAGTAATCTGGGAGCAACATTCAGTTTAGTGAAGTTGTGTGATTGATATCTCTCTTGGTGTGTAGGCTCTGTTGGAAATATTTTGCTCTCTGTTGTAAGGGCTGGTTCTCCTTTTCTATGTATCCATTTGCTATGAGTTTGGTGTCATTGGATAGCTACTAGAGTTCTCTAAAGTTGACCTAAGTTTGAGATTCATTCTCTGTATAATCATTGAGAAAAGCTTGCTGGAGTGAAGTGAGGTATCTGCTTGACTGGTAGTTGTGAGCATTCAACCAGCTCATGTTGTAGACATTGTTTCGCCTTGTGTAAGCATCCATTTGAAGTGAAATTTGTTTTGTTGGAAAGCTCTTGGTGGCTACTACAGGTCTACAAAAGTGCACTGGAGGCCTCTGCATAAGCTCTAGTAAGAGCATTTTTGGTGTGCAGAGGTCAAAGAAGGATACCTGTGGAGGTCATTCACGCTTCGTCGTTGCTTAGGGGTTGAGATACTTCCCCATCAGTGGTATCAGAGCATTTGGGCATCTTGGAGGTATCACATACAAGCAAGAAGACCTCTTGGAGTTCGTGTTTGAAGATTTGCATCGACAAAAGCTTCTTGGAGGTAGCTCACATCAAGGGGGAGCTATTCTACTCAAAGTTTCAAGAGCACAAGGTGTCCATCTAAGGAAAGCTTTGGATTGAGGTAACCTCAGAGCCTCATTTTCATTTTACACACATTGGAGCATTAGCCAAGGGCTAGGTCAAGTATCAAAGACTAGATATGGGAGACTTCAACACTCAAATTGAAAAGCTAGACAAAGGGAACTATCAACCATGGAGATTTAGGGTCTCCAACTATCTTATGGGCAAGGGCCTTTGGGGGTTGATTAGTGGAAGTGAACCAAGACCTAGGTTGGATTAGAATCCAACCAATGACCAGAGAAGGGCCTTTAGGGAATGGAATGAAAGAGACAAGAGGGTTATCTTTACCCTTTCCCAACACATTAGCAATAGCATGATCGGCCATATCCAAGACTTGGATTCAAGCATGAAGGTATGGGAGACACTTGAAAGGCTTTATTCAACAAGCACCAAAGCAAGGAAGATCCAACTCAAGAATGAGCTCAACAACCTTAGAAAGAGCTCAGGGAGTAGCATAAATGACTACATACTTAAGGTCAAGGAGTTATCAGATGCATTGGGATCCATTGGAAGCCACGTAGACGATGACGATCTTGTGGCTTATACTCTCAATGGTTTGAGAGATGATGAGAAGTGGAAACCCTTTACCACTTCAGTATATGTAAGGGATAATCTTCCCGATTTTGAGCAATTGATTGCTCTCATGGTCACCAAAGAAATGAACATAGGTGGAAGTTCAACTAAAAGCAAGGATGCACAAGTTTTCTATGCAAGTAATCAAAGGGGCAAAGGAAGACGAGGACAAGGAAGGGGCAAAGGAAGGTTTGGAGGAAGGCAAGGCCACTCAAGCAATCAAGGACATGACCAAGGCACCTCATCACAAAGAGGGAGAGGAAGAACAAGAGGAAGAGGAGGACGACATCAACAAAACAGGAATCAAGATGGCGAAGGATGTTACATATGTGGCAAGTTTGGCCACTATGCTAGAGATTGCTACCAAGGAGGAAACCAAAGGAGCTATAATCAAGGTTCTTCATACAAAGGCCAAGGTAATTATGCTTCTACAAGTTCAGAAAATGACAATCTCTTGATGATGCACATGAATGGGAATTCAAGCAAAGTAGATAACACTTGGTATATTGATAGTGGATGTAGCAACCATATGAGTTGCAATTCTTCTTGGTTTACTAATTTACATGTTCCCAAAGGTAAAGGACATGTAGAAACAGGTGATGATACAACCCATGAGATCTCCCATGTTAGAGATGTAGCTTTGTATGACAAGGAGGAAGGAAGATGTCTCAAGGATGTCTTGCATGTACCTACCATCACAAAAGAACTTGGTGTCCGTTGGGCAAATGGTTGAAAGAGGCTATCAAGTAAGGTTCAACAAAGGTGGATGCTTTGTGGAGAACCCTAAGCAAGGTTACAAGGTCATAGCAAGAGGAAATAAGCAAGGGAGACTCTTCACTTTGGAGGTAAATTCTCATTCCACTCAACATGTCTACTTCACATATGGAAACAAGAGGATTTTGGAGTTGGACTTGTGGCACAAGAGGATAGGTCACATCAACATACAAAGAATGAAGGAAATGCAATTCAAGAGGCTGGTTGAAGGTCTTCCCAACTTCAAAGGACAAGGTATGAAGCATTTATGTGAATCTTATCAACTAGGGAAGCAAGCAAGACTTCCATTCAAGAAGAGTGGCTACATAAGCCAATATCCATTGGAGTTGATACATACAGATGTGTGGGGGCCAACCAAAGAGCAATCCATTGGAGGTAACAAGTACTTTGTCACTTTTATAGATGATTGCACAAGGATGGTTTGGGTTTATTTCATAAAAAACAAATCAGATGTGTTTACATGTTTCAAAGCATTCAAGGCAATGGTAGAAAAGGAAATAGGTACATATATCAAGAAGCTAAGGTCCGATGGAGGGGGAGAATATTTCTCCAATGAGTTTTCTGATTTTTTAATGGATCAAGGCATCAAGAGGCAAGTAACATGCAGGTACACACCCCAACAAAATGGGGTAGCAGAGAGAAAAAATAGATACATTGCTGAGATCGCTAGAGCAATGCTTAATGAGATGAATGTACCTAACATGTTTTGGAGTGATGCAGCAAATACCGCCGTGTATCTTATGAATAGGGCTCCTACCTCAGGGATCCATGGCTTGACACCATATCAAGCCTATTATGGTAAGAAACCTGATCTTTCCCACTTGAAGATATTTGGATGTACTTGTTATGTACATGTGCCAAGTGAATTGAGGCACAAGCTACAACCAAAGGCAGAAAAGTGTGTGTTTCTAGGATATTCAAATGATCATAAAGGTTACAGGTGCTTCAACCCAAACACAAAGGACTTGAGGATATCAAGGGATGTAGCATTTGATGAGCTACTCCCTTGGTATATGAAGTATGATTGTATGTAGGACTATGAAGAAGAAAAGCATGGACATGATGAAAAACAAATCGGCCTAGAGCTAAGCGGCCCAAGGTGTTCCATCAATGAAGATAGTTCAAGCATGAACTCACCATGGAGGGGGAGATCTTCATCAAGCTATGAAGCACAATCAATCAACAAAGGCAAAGCAACATTGGTGGAGTTGGATGAAGAAGGTAATGAGGTTGAAGATGATCAAGGACACATGATGGAGAAAGAAGCCACGTCAAAGAAAGAGATCAAGTTCCCAAGGCAAAGGAGGTTTATTCCTCCAAAAGGTGAAGAAAGGAAGTCTTCTAGAGTTAAGTGTCCAACTCAAAGGTTTACTTATGATTCATACATGGCAACTCATTATGCATATATGAACAAAGTAGTAGAAGATCATGAGCCCGATTGCTATGAAGATGCAAGCAGGTACACCGAATGGAAAGAGGCAATGCAAGAAGAGATCGACACACTTGAGGAGAATCAAACATGGAATCTAGTGTCCAAGAAGGATAACATGAAGGTAATAGGTAATAAGTGGGTGTATAAAGTAAAGAGGAATTCAGATGGATCTATTTCTAGGTTCAAAGCAAGATTGGTGGCCAAGGGTTTTGCACAAACCTATGGAGTGGACTTTGAAGAGACATTCAGCCCCGTGGCAAAGATGAGCACCATTAGGACACTCATTGCAATGGCTGCTAGCAAAGGATGGAAGCTTTTCCAATTGGATATCAAGAATGCCTTTCTCAATGGAGACTTGGAAGAAGAGGTATACATGGAGCAACCACTAGGTTTTGTTCATAAAGAGTTTCCACATCATGTTTGTAGGTTGAAGAAGGCACTTTATGGCCTAAAGCAAGCTCCAAGGGCTTGGAACCAAAGATTGGTGGACTATTTGATCAAATGTGGTTACAATCAATGCAAGGCAGATCCATCTCTCTTCATCAAACAAAGAGGAGAACTTGTAGTCTACATGTGCGTGTATGTAGATGATCTTATCATTACAGGTAATGATACAAAGGGCATTGAGGAGATCAAGGCAAAGCTTGGAAAGGAGTTTAGGATCTCTGATCTTGGAGATCTTAGGTATTTTCTTGGCATTGAAGTTGTATACAAAGAAGAAGGTATTATGCTCATACAAAGGAAGTATATTCTAGACCTACTTGAGAGGTTTGGGATGCTACATTGCAAGCCTATTTCAAATCCCATGGAAGTTAATGTAAAGCTAAGCTCCATTGATGGAGAGCCATTAGAGGATGTAACCTTGTATCGATCTATTGTAGGATCTTTCAATTATGCCACAATAACTAGGCCCGACATAGCATATGGAGTTGGAGTGTTATCACAATTTATGCATAGTCCAAGGACTACACACTTGCAAGCTGCAAGAAGAATGTTACGATATCTCAAGGCCACTATAAATGAAGGATTGTTATATTCATTTGATGATGATATGCACGTCAAAGCTTATTCTGATGCCGATTGGGCCGGTTCGAAGGAGGATAGAAGAAGTACAAGTGGTTACCTAGTCATGCTAGGTAGCAAGATCATCTTATGGATTTCAAAGAAGCAACCCACGGTGGCATTATCTTCCACAGAGGCTGAGTATAGAGCTTTGGCTCAAGTCACATGTGAGATAATATGGATTAAGAAGTTATTTATGGAGCTTAATTTGCAGGTTGACACATATCCAATTTTTTGTGACAACATGAGTAGCATTCATCTAGCATCCAATCCTGTCTATCATGCTAGAACCAAGCATATTGAAGTGCACTATCACTTCATAAGGGAAAAGGTGATATCCAAGGAAGTTTCAGTACATCATATTGGTACCAAGGACCAAGTTGCAGACATGTTTACAAAGGCTTTGGATGGGATGAAGATTTCAAAATTCAAGCAATGCATCAACATGAAGGAGCTTGGATGAGGACGAAGAATTGAAGCTTGAGGGGGAGTGTTAAAAGTCAAGCTTCAAGCTACAAATTCATGGGGAATCTTTTATGGACATGTGGAGCAATCAAAGGAAGCCAAAAGTCACGAGATTCAATCAAGAAAAGTCACTCAACCACTCCCCAAGTCATCTCAACTAAGTCCTCCAAGTTAGGAGGCTGATTTGGAAAGGTAGTTCCTAGATTTTAGGGGCACACTTCTCACTATAAAAGGAGCATGTATCCCAACTTCTTTTGGGCCATATTCTTGGAGTTGTAGCTCATGTAAATTGAGCACTAAGTGCTGGAGTTGTGATAAGCAAGCCCCTTGCTTGAGCTAGCCCCTTGCTTGCTTGTTTGTTTTCTTTTAGTAGGCATATCTATGTGTGTGCGCAGGCAGTGTTGCAACTCTCTACCCCTGAGTTGTTAGCATTGATTCTCCCTCATATTGTATCCATTTGATGTAATTCTTGTCTCATTGGATAGCTATTACAGTCTAGTGTATGCTCACAAATTCTCTGGATCATTCTCTGAGTAATCTGGGAGCAACATTCATTTTAGTGAAGTTGTGTGATTGATATCTCTCTTGGTGTGTAGGCTCTGTTGGAAATTTTTTGCTCTTTGTTGTAAGGGCTGGTTCTCCTTCTCTATGTATCCATTTGCTATGAGTTTGGTGTCATTGGGTAGCTATTAGAACCCTCTAAATTTGACCCAAGTTTGAGATTCATTCTCCGCATAATCTCTGAGAAAAGCTTGCTGGAGTGAAGTGAGGTATCTGCTTGACTGGCAGTTGTGAGCATTCAACTAGCTCATGTTGTAGACATTGTTTCTCCTTGTGTAAGCATCCATTTGAAGTGAAATTTTTTTTGTTGGAAAGCTCTTGATGTCTACTACAGGTCTACAAAAGCTCACTGGAGGTCTCTACATAAACGCTGAGTAAGAGCATTTTTTATGTGCAGAGGTCAAAGAAGGATACCTATGGAGGTCATTCACGCTTCGTCATTGCTTAGGGGTTGAGATACTTCCCCATTAGTATTATCACTATCTAGCTTCATTTAGTGGTTCATGTAGTAGATGAAGTTGCAATAGCAAGAACTGTCCATAGTGGATGGATGTTCCTTTTAGAGAACTTTATGAAGACATTAAAAGGGTTTGTTCCAAAAAGAGCACATCTAGAGGGTAGCATGGCAGAGGGATGCCTCGTACAAGAGTCTTTTGTCTTCATAACTAAGTTTCTACGTATGTCGGATCCAAAAATGCTTCGCTTATGGAGCAATGATGAAGATGTTGATCTTGTTGGCGATGAATCGCAAGGTAAAGGGTTGCAAAGAAAAATGATTGCATCTTTCAGAGAGAAGGCAATGAAGTTTTGCATAGTTAACTCTGAGCCTATGCAGAAGTAGTTAAAAAAATGTGAGCTTGCTAAGGAGATAAACACAAAGGAAAGGGCTCAATTTCAAAGAGATCGTTCCACTTGATTTTTGCACCTTCTAGAAAGTCTTTGATCTCTTCCACCCTTTCCAATGAACAGATGGCTAGATATAGCGGTTTCACAATAAAAATCAGTGGATGAAGATATCTGTGAAGAAGAAGAAGAAGAAGAAGACTCAAGAACTCGCAAAGTGATGTGATTGGGAGTATTCTAAATATAATGCACTATGCTCTCATGGACGACACTTTCGGATCGCACAAATCAATAAAAATAGGTCTACTTTTGATAATAGGGTGATGGTGAACCTTTTGCAAAAAAGTAGAGCAAGTGCAAGAGATGATAATGCTCAAGAAGGCCAACTAGATTATTGTGGAGTGATTCAAGATATCTTGAAAATATCCTTTAGGAAGTTTGATTACTTTGTTTTTTATGTGAAATGGTTCAAAGTAGTCACCTCTGGAAGAAACGCAACAGTGAGGCAGGATAAAAGTGGTTTGCTTCAAGTAGACTCTCCAAACTTATGGAAGAATTAAAGAGATACATTTATACTTCCCGAACACTCTGAGCAAGTTCTTTTTATACTAGATTCGAAAGAACGAGAGTGGCTATTTGTTTTACAAGTCACCGCACGTAGTAGACAAATTTTTGAGAACATAGATATAGAAGAAAGTCCATCTGTAGTGGACTTAGAGATTCATTCCATAGTCGAGGAGGAAGAGATCATTGTTTGACAAGAAGAGGTCTTTCAAGAAGACAAAATACAAGATGAAGCAATAGATGATGATTAGGATGAAACTAGAATACCAAGTAATTTAGAAGTCATCAATATAGAGATAGATATTCTCTATGCATCAGATCTCCAAGAGGATGCCAGAATAGAGGAGTTTTGCATCAAACACTTCTACGTACTAATTTTTGTTTATTTTTTTTGCTAGGTTCTTTTGTACACTACCATTTCTCTATATTACCTTTATTATCATATGCTAATTATTGGAGTTCTTTTGTTATAGAGCACGATGGAAGATTTTTCTCCAGTTACTCCACATTCCATGATAGAGGAGCAATTCTTAGAGTTCATATCTCAAGTACCTCCCGCATATATAGCCGCTACATCATAGTACTCGATTGTTGCTGGTAGCATTCTAGGTGACTTCACTCCTGTGGGCCTTACTCCTGTCGGTTTCACTCCTGCCGGCCTCACTCCCATCGATGTCACTTTTGCTAGTGTCACTCATGTGGGCGCCACTCCTACGGGTGGTGCTACTGCTACCGGAGGTATGTCTCCTAGCTTTATGACTCCATCACAACCATCTTTTCAGCCATCCCCTACTAGCTCTAGTAGTAGACGTGGGCATTTGACACTTCAGCGCGATATAGGTGTTGGCCCCTCTCGTAGAGCAAGGTCATGTTCTAGATCAAGAGGTTCTAGGGGTGGTTCTAGAGGAGGCAGCTATTGTGGAGGTAGTGCAACGGATGTTGTGTCGCCCACTTCTACTCCTAGAGTGAGTACCTCAGATGTAGGTACACCACATGGTACACCATCTGGAGCATCACATAGACCTTGGTGTGCTTATGAGCATGATGATTCCAAGGTGTATAGTATCCATGATGCAGCTCTGGTGATGAATGCAAGCGAAAAGGCCATGCATCACAATATACAACTTTTCTCCATACAGATTGGACACTCTATCATGTTGAAGTGGAGTGAACAAGATAAAGATCAAAAAAATTATATCACAGAGATGATTTATCAGGAGTTTCAACTAGCACATGGGCACCCTTTTGTCACTTCAGAGTGGACTCTGCACACTGCACATGAAGTTATGTCCCATCGACAATCCGAGGCTCATAGTGCTTTTGAGTAGGCTTACGAAAGCCTGTAAGGTTAGATGCTGAGGAGTGGGATATGATTGACGACAAACAACATCAGACTCTTGACCAATATTGCCAATAGTGAGACGCCACAACCACACGTTTAGATACACTGGACCATCATATTTGGGCCGTGGTGGATATGACACGATGCATCACAAATTTGTAAGTATCATTTGGTTTATTGAATTTGTTTGTGTTAAGATTGTCATGTATGTTCCTCTAATATTTTGTATATTTGTTGCAGAATTAGTTGGTAATGGGTCATCTTCCAACACAAACTGAGGAGGCTTATGGATATCGTCATGGATTCATGGCACTATTTGAGTTCTCTCTCTCTCTCTCTCTCTCTCTCTCTCTCTCTCTCTCTCTATATATATATATATATATATATATATATATATATATATATATATATATATATATATATATATATATATATATATATATATATATATATATATATATATATATATATATGTGTGTGTGTGTGTGTGTGTGTGTGTGCATCTATCTCTCTATTTATGTGCATCCAAATAATGTTGTGTTTTGACAGTCTACCATGCCCTTCAAATTTGAAGGCTATGTACAAATGATACCTATATTTTCCAGTTTTAGTTTAATTTTTCAAGGTCTAATAATATTTATGACCTTATTTTATGGTCTGAAATGGTCAAAATGGGCAATACGGCCATCAAAAATGAATAGTGCATCCAAAGGTGAGCAAAATGCTCCTAAGATCAACAACCATCCACCAAAGAATGCCTCCTCAGTCACTAGAAGAGGTGTTCATTCCTCATTATTCACATCTGGAAGAAAACGATGTTTCCCCCACCATCATTCAAGAAAATGTACAGATTTGTTTGTTGTGAATTCATGTCATATCAGTAATAGATGAGTTCTAGTGTATGCCAAACTGCCAACTGTGCAAACACAGAGTGTTCCTCCCCACTCTTCCTACACTACTTTGTGAAAATCCATTAAAATGAGATATGTAATGACTTTTGCTAGTCTAAACCAGTTATGACTAGTTATATGTAATGAAATTTGCTAGTCTAAACTAGATCCCTATATAAATCCTCCTTTGTGTATATCTTGCTTTATACAACTCTTGCTTTGTGGGATACCCGTGTGTAGTAGGTCCATTCACTTGTAGAGTTGTTCTTTCAGGGTTAAAGTTCAAAAGACTAGGTGGTTACCCAACCTCCATTTAAAGAAGAAAAGCTCATGGAGTCGCTTTCAAATGGGCTCAAAAATTACTCTTATATCTCTTAATGAATCCAGCTATATATTACTATGTAGTTGTGGGTGATGAGGATTATCAAAAAGGCAGCATTTGTCGTACTCTTCTATACTTAGGATTTGGGAATTTGGAACTTGGGAAACAAATAGCATATGTTCTCTGTCTGTGTCTATGGTTGTGGGTCTTGGAGTTTGTATTGGATCTCATCCTTTAATGATGAATCTCGATTCTACAAGTACGAGGTTATGCTCCCATTATTTCCTCCACGTAGAGAGACCTAGACATGTTTGAGATTCTCCCTCTCTCTCAATCACTGGAAGAGGTGTTCATTCCTCATGGTTCACAGCAGGAAGAAAACCCCGTTTCCCGACCATAATACAAGGAAATCTAGGAGATCTGGTCAAACCCTGTTTCCCTCCCAAGTCCCCTCGCTTCCGACACTCCTGGAGTAAGTCATGTCTTGGCTGCACTCTTCATCAATTGTTCAATAACGAAGATCCTTGAAAGCTTAATCTTTCTCTATCTGTAAGAGCCATGTGCAGGGCTTCAGGTTCATGCAAAACCCGAACTACATCTATCTATTGTAGAGCTCTCCTTTTCCCCTTTCAACATAACTGCTACCCTTGTGGAGCTGAACAAAGCTTGGGGCTTCTTCTCTCCTCCCTCAAAAGGGGAGAGGATGGCCGGACATGGGAAGCACTTGTTGGACCATTGATGGAGGGCCAAGACTATCTGTGGTGCTTAAACAGGACGATGGTGCTTGCAACTGATCTAAATCTTCCTTGGCGGATGTTGTGAAGTCAGCTAAGGTCTCTTCCAGCCCTTTTTCTTAGCATATAGGTAACCCTAATATCCCCTTGAATACTGAAGGAGACTATGGCAAATGTAAATCAAAATATTTTGACTAGATTGACCATTCTTCGAATATCAATAATATTAAGAATGCATCAGCTCATGGTAGAGAACCTGATAGAGATGGACATAATGGTGACATCAAGGAGGGATGGAAACTTGAGATAGATAGATCATCCCTAAACAAGTGGTATGACTAGCTTCAGGATAGGGTTGTGATAGGCCTATGCCATGGCCTCTGACACTACAACATATTGGTCGTATATCAGAGGAAATTGAACAGGTGTATCTTTACCCTGACATCGATATAAGTATAGAAAAGATATGTAGGTATTTCCACGTGCGGGAAATAAGGGGACAAAGTCTAGGAACCACATCGGCCAAGTTCCCGAATCCCAGTATTCAAATCAGATCTTGCCTGACTCCAGAAACCAAATGCTGGCTTTTTGAGAGCCTTCATCGGCCACAACTACAGTATGTCTTGATTCATTCTTGATTCATTCAGAGATATAATGGTCATTTGGGAGCCCATTGTATAGTGACTCCAAGCCTTTTTTTTTTTGAAATGTGGGTTTGGTAGCCACCTACTTCCTTGAGCTTTAACTTTGAAAGAACAATTCTACAAGTGAATGGGGCATAGTATCCGCGGGACCCCTTGTATCCCACAAAGCAAGAGTTATATAAGAAAAAAATTAATTACAACTGGTTTAGACTCACCAGAAACATTACATGTCGAGCCTAAACGTTGAACACAGGACCTCTGACTTAAGTGCATAATGATAAACCAACCCTCCTACGGGATGTGGATTGCGATTGCAAGTTGCAACTATGGATGATCATGATCTTGTCAGGATGATGCTAAGTTGTTGTCAACTCAACATGCGCTCTTGACCTACTGAATAGGAATCATTCTACACTCAATCAACAAACATCTATTAGACTCACTCAATTCGGCATTTGTTGAGGAAATGCTCGCAACTAACAAAAGCATCATCTCTCGATCAAGAGTCCTCTTCATACACTTGTAGCCCATGCCGCCAAGCAAAAATGAGATTTCCCAAGCTCACATGGAGAAAGTTACAAGGATTCAATAGACTTTGGAATGCGGAATGGATCTCAAGCAATGGAGCTAGGAATTCCCATGTATTTGGAGCTATCATTCCGGGACGATTTTATATTTCCATGCGGGTGCATAATATCAACATTGGGTATAGAGTGTGTAAACATAGCCATAAGAAAGAGGATTCAACATATGCTTATGAACTATTGTGCGGCCAACAACCTTTTGGGATGTTACCAAAAAAATTTTATTAATGGTACCCCCTATGCTTTATTTATTCATGAATAATAAAAATATACTTAATTATGCCTCAAAAATATTTTTATTAATGGAATTCTATATGTTTTATTTATTCAGATGAATTATAAAATTATACTATGTTATGGAACAAAGCTCAAGATTTTTCTTTTTTTTTTTAATATAAATTCGATATTCCAATTCTTTGATTGGAAACATTGTATCAAATGTTCCAATCAATATGAATTACATTTGTCCTGCATTAAGATTTAATTATTACTCTCGTAATATCATAAAGAGTATTTAGGGGATATCACGAGTGTTTGATTCACTTGAGTTCTTACTCTCATTTTAGTACGGAACTCAAATGTTAAACCCATGCTTAGTGATAAGTTTCCATCCCTATTATCATAATATCCTAGGGCCGAGTGCTTCTCAACTATTATGAGTATTTTATGAATGTTGATTCTTTTTCTCATAACAATAAAGAAGTGTATGTGGGATTTCAAGGACAGAGAAACCATGCAGACAACACGAGGAATAACAAGAAGTTCGAAGCACAACATAGAGTGTATTACTAAGTAGTGAAAGATGCACTTAACTAACTATCAATGTTTGAAACATGGGCTATGTATAAATCGGCTTGTCGGAGAGACAAGAAGCTTAATATGAGGGTAGATAATGCATAACCAAATCAACCATCCAACAACTTGTAGATGTATAATAATGTCAAAGAATCTCCAACATCATGAAGAATCAATTTTAAACCTATCTCCAAGGGAATCGAAATACGTTTGCAATCTAAAAATACAAAACATTGCAAAATTTCTCCATGTATTTTCTTTGACACAATGTTAGTTCCCTTCAACTTGCATAAATTGAATTTCAAAATAATGATGCAAGAAGCCCAAATCTATCATCTCAAAAGAGGCATGAAAATTAGGCTTAATAGAGCAATATGCTATTTGCTATTTGTTAGTATTACTGAGCAACATATCATCAACATATACAGTAATGATCAAAAGTACATCATGGGCATGTGTAACATATAATTTGGTCTCTATTGGACTATTCTCAAATACATGTGCTAGAAAGTAGGCATGGATTTTCTCATACCAAGCACGTGGTGCATGCTTCAATCCATATTAGGCCATTTTTGACATGCATACTTTCTTTTCATGCCCTTTCTATAAAAAACCCTAGGTATGAAATAGATGCACATATTCATGTTAATAACCATTAAGAAATACAATGGTATTGTCAACTTATGCACATGCCAACTATGATGAGTTGCAAGTGCAAAAATGCTATGAATAGTTATTATTCAGCACATGAGAGCAAAGACTTCATCAAAATGAATGCCCTTCTCTTTATCATAACGAGTGGCAAGCCTAGCCTTGCACCTACTATTGTTCCAGTAGGCTTATATTTGATTGAGGAGTCTTACATTTCCATTAGCTTGTGCACCCATTTAGTGCCAATGTCTTTTAGTGAGGAGACAAGTCATATAAAGACCAAGTACCACAAGAAAGGCAAGGGCCAGTGTATCCACTTTCTATCCAGTTGAAACTAGTTGCCTTCGCGAAGTCCTCTCTTGTGTCACCTTCGGGCAATCTAATCCCTCCTTTGTGGGATACGGGGGGTCCCATGGGTACTATGCTCCTTCACATGTACAATTGCAATTTCAATGTTAAAGATTAGGGAAGTAGGCTTCGGCTCACGCTCCATTAAAAACAAAAAAAGAAAACCTCAAAGCATCGTTCAAAATCTCACAATCATAATGCTACTTATCTTGAAGAATTTGACATTTTCTTATATTGTGACAAACTTTATGTTAGAGGCAACTTATCTTGGAGACCTTAACATCAGGGGAGGCCACCCCACCTTATTATCAAACTTGTCTCTATGCGCTTCTAAATTATTGGAATTGGATTAACCCCGTCACTTTCAATTATCTGCAGGATCGCTGAATTATCACGCCAAGTCTTTGAATTATCATGCCTATCTTCTAAATTATCGGTCAATGTTAAATTATCCAAAAGGAGGAACACTCTAGATCTGTTCCTGCGCTGTTCGTAATTCTGCTTAGACCAGATCTCATCTATTACCAGTACGACATGAGTTCGCGACGAAGAAATCTGTACATTTCCTTGAAGGATTGTCGTGGGATACTGCCTTTCAGCTGTGAACAATGAGGAGTCAAGCTCCTCTTCCAGTGATTGAGGAGGCGTTGTTCGGCGGAGGGCTGTTGATCTTAGCAGCATTTGTCGCACCTTTCGATGCACAGAGAGAGAGAGAGAGAGAGAGAGAGAGAGAGAGAGAGAGAGAGAATCTGAACATCTGTAGGGGTTTCCGCATGCAGGAAATAACACGAACGTAGTCGCGTACTCGGAGAATCGATCTCCTGCCGTCTCCATCCAAAGTCTAGGACACACGGTGAGAGAGACAGAGAAACGACTGGGAACTTGACTTGTAGACATTGACAGTGAATTCAAGTTGCGATGAGCACATCCATGATGCTAGTTCTTTCCAAACTACGCAAAAGTCTGGATGATTGGATCGAGGGGATCACATCCTACTTGACTCCGGAAATCTGAGCATCCAAAGTCTTCTTGAGCGTCTGTCACCTCCTTGGTGTACGACAAATGTTGCCTTCATGAGAGTCCTCATCGCCCATGACTACAGTATGTCATTTAGCGATCTAACAATTTGCAAAACCATCTAGAGCGACCGCAAGTTGCAACAGACCGAGCTATCGATGTCGATACTTCTTCACAGCGCTATGGATCGCGATACTTCTTCACTTCTAGACCGAGCGCTATGGATCGCGATAATTCTTGACAGCGAACGCCGGATGTCGATGACGCCAATTTGCCGACAAAGTCAATATCGACTATTGTAATGATCATTGTAATTTCTGCACTCAATCAACTATTCCAATTTCCATCCACCTTCAGCTGATCGGAATAGCTTAGATCTCGGGAAGTTATCTTTTGGTTTTCAAGCCACAGACAAAGTAATTATATTAAGGAATACATGTACATATAGTGCAGGGTTAGGACTTTGCATTTTTCGAAAAGTAGAAAACTGATATTTTAATCTATTAATCCGTAACATTTTATCAAATACAATTTCGATCCCAAATATTCCAATCAGTATAAATTCAATCAAAAGTTCTTCATATCAAAATTTACATGATCGAAAGATTAATTTGAATTGTTACTTTCATTCATCAATCCCATTTGTAACTTTCTTTTCTTAGCTGTATTTCTTTACTTCTCCTTTAGTCTTATTTAAATTAGCTAGTTTGTTATGTATGCCATTATTGAAAAATGCGTTTCTTATCTATATACAACTGTGTTCGCACGCTTAATTGTAATCAATGTGCATGTTGGGATTCACAAAAGTGTTTTTGACTTGAATATTTATATAGCATATGCTTAACTATCATTGCCAGTGTTTGCATTAGCACTTTCATTATTATTCTCTCAATAGTAATGGGTATTTAGAAAATATTATGATTGCACTATGTTAAGCTTTGATTATCACTCTCCTAATATCATAAGCTATAATTGGGGACTATTATAAGGGTTTGATCCAATGGAGTTCTTCTCCCATTATTGTATGGAACTTCAATGTTAGATATGTAGACCCATGCTTAATGGTACGCTTCTATTCCTACTCTCATAATATCCTAGGGACTGATCACAGACTATTATGAGTTTTTGTTTCTTGTTGATTCTTTTTCTCATAACAATAAACAAATCTATGTTGGATTTCAAGGACTGAGGATGCATGCAAATGAACCAAGGAAGAAGAGGAAGATTCAACCACAACACAGAGTGTACTAGTACATGAATTGGAAAATTTAACTTGCCCATAAGGTTTCTACATGTATATATAAGTTGGTGCAAAGAACCTCCTAAAGAGAAAAAAAAAAGTGGCCCTCTTAGTGCTAAGAGTTTTCAAAGAGCCCCTTTTGAGTGATCAAGTTGTTGGAGTTAGACGTCTATGGAAGCACGTGAACAACACAAGGAAGAAGAAGAAGAAGCTTGGAGCACAACACACAATAATGAATGTATTAACACTAGATTGTAAAGAGATAAGTAGCCCGTTAGGGCAATAGGCGTATATACAAGCTGGGGAAAAAAAACTTCCTAAAGAGGGAAAAAAGTGCCCCAGTGGTCCTAGAGTGTTCCCACACATGACTACCTACATATATCAACAAATCCCCCTTGGGAGTGATATGGTGAACAAGGAGCTGGCACTGATGTACAAGGAAGTGCCAAGCTATGTGGAATCAATCCACAAAAGGAAGTAACCCCAAAGCTTTGCGGAAAGCTTCAAACTTCTCCCTAGGCAGAGCCTTCGTAAAAAGGTCTGCAATGTTCTCCTCCATGGGCACATATGCCAAGTTGATCTCCCCAACAGAGAACCTCTCCCTAACATAATGATAATGCACCTCAATGTGCTTAGTGCAAGCATGGAACACAGGGTTCCTCGCAACTACCAATGTTCTCTCACTATCAGTGAAGATGGTGGTGGTAGAAGACTGACCAACACCCAAATCAACCATAGGGCATATGAGCCAAAAACACTCAACAATCGTTGTGGAAGCTGCCTTATACTCAGCCTCGCAACTGGAAGTGGCCATAGTAGGCTGCTTCTTGCTCAACCAAGATATACATGAGCTACCAAGCATGAAGCAAAAACCACTTGTAGACACACAATGGTCATAGCAACCAACTCAATCACTGTTAAAAAAAGCATGGAAATCTAGCGGTAGTGATCCCCCCTTGGGATACAACAATCCAAGTAGCTAACTATCACTCAAGAAGCAAAAGATGCACTTAACTGCCTGCCAATGCTTGACACCAAGGCAATGCATAAACCTTCTCATCTGTGAGACAACAAACTGAATATCTGGCCGAGTAATGCATAAGTAGATTAAGCATCCAATAGCCTACTGATAGACAACAACATCAAATGCATCTCCAACATCATGAAGACTCAATCGTAAGTCTATCTCCATAGGAGTGGCAATAGGCTTACACTCTTCAAGGCCAAAATGCTGCAATAATGTGTCAATATAATTTGTTTGACAAAGCCATTCCACCATCAACTTGCATAAACTGAATACCCAAATAGTGATGCAAATCTCCAAATCAGACACCTCAAATGAGGCATGCAAATCAGCGTTAAAATCACCAATATGTGTGTCATGAGGACTAGTGAACAGCATGTCATCAACATACACCACAATGATCAGAAGCACATCATTAACACACTTAACATATAAGGTTCTTTCAATTGGACTGTTCTCAAAACCATGTGCAATGACATAGGCATGTATCTTTTCATATCAAGCATGTGGTGCTTGCTTTAAACCATATAATGCCTTCTTTGACCTCCACACCTGGTTTTCATGCCCTTTCTCCACAAAGCCACGGGGATAAAAAACATACACTTCTTCATGCAAGTCACCATTCAGAAACTTTGTTTTAATCTCCAACTGATGTACATTTCAACCATGATGAGCTACAAGTGCATAGATGCTACAAACAGTAGTCATTCGGAATGTAGGTGCAAAGGTCTCATCTAAATCAGTGCCTCTTTCTTGTGGATAACCCTTTGCAACAAGACTACCCTTATATCTCTCAATAGTTCCATCGGGTTTACACTTCAGCTTGTATACCCACTTAGTGCCAATGGCCTTCTTGCCAAGAGGTAAGACCAGGTACCATTTTTCATGACAGCGTCATATTCTGATTGCATTGCAGCCATCCAACGTTCATAATTTTATGCGTCATCAAACAAAACAGGTTCAATCTCCTCATAGAGACTAGAGGCAACCATAGCATAGCAATCTGATGCAAAAGAGGCATTATGAGAGCTTGAATAAGTAGATAGGACAGAGGTGCATCTAATTTGTTGTCACGCAAAGTCTGCACTAACCATTTTGGCATAGTTTTTGCCTGCTCAATATCCAATCTCTCATCAAGTGCATCCCGTAAATCTGCATCAGAAATGGAATGATTTGCATCATCACATGAAACTTGCAAAGGCTGAGAAGTTGCCTCATTAGGACTAGCACTAGACTATGTACCTATAAAAAGAGGCAGTAAAGTATTAGACATGTCTTTGGAGCTATCAGATGTCTCCTTCGTACATGAAAGTAATGGCTAAATAGCATCTTCCACAAAAACATCCTCACGGCTAACCGAAATGCGTTTAGTCTGGATGATACAGATGATAGCCTTTATTTTTCAGAACTATACCCAACAAAAATACATTGTACTGCTTTATCATCCAATTTTCTGTGATATTGTTTAGGCACTAATGCATATGCCAGACAAACAAAAACACGCAGATGAACTACAGATGGCTTGTGACCATGCAAAGCCTCATATGGAGTGATAGACTATACTGCTTTAGTGGGACACCTGTTAAGCACATATGCTGCACACATAACAGCCTCAAGCCTGTGGTAAATCCTGAATCTTGACCATACACCTCGCCATCTCCATGAGGGACATGTTCTTCTGTTCAGCAACTCCATTTTATTGAGGTGTATATAGCACTATAAACTCCTGTTTTATCCCACGTTCAGCTAGAAATGCATTCAAATCAGAAGACATATATTCCCCCTCTCGATCAGAACGGAGGGTGCCCATTTTACATGCTGACATATTTTTAGCCAAAACCAAGAACTTTTGGAAGCACATGAATACTTTTGACTTTGCTTTCAAACAATATACCCATGCATGCCTGGAAAAATCATCAATGAAAGTCATGAAGTATAGATAATTTCCAAAAGAGGGAGTCTACATAGGACCATAGACATCACTATGAACAAGATGCAATTTCTACAAACCATCTTTTGGAAATGAGGAACACTACATTTTGCCCAAAATACAGCCTTTAGATACATGTTTACGAGGTCCCTCAATTTTGGGCAAAGAGGACACCATTTCAGATTTTTGCAGGTGTAGCAAACTAGATTTTTTCACTAATGTTTTTCTTCGAAGTGGTACAATTTTGGTAGCCAAGAGTAGTACACACAACTCAGGCGACTTTGCATGAACCATGCCATGTGCCTCCTCAGTTGGAAAACCAAAAGTTGGTATTCATCCGATCAATTGAGTGCCTTCACGATAGCAAAAGATTCTTTCGAATTGTTCTTGGTGATCTCACTCCACAAAGATGTCCAGAATTATGTTGGATTCTGTGATTCTTGTCAAGAGACAAGAGAACCGTGTGTGGTGCATCGTTTTCCCCTACAACTGGCACTCCCTTTAGAGCCTTTTTAAAAATGGGAATTAGTATTCAATCGTCCTATCCAACCCTTTGCAACACATTCTGGTAACTCTTTTATTTTAACTTGCACTCATTATTGCACTTGATAGGCAGAGGCTTGGGTATTGCACCATGATACTAGTGAGAGTGTGGCTATGGTTTTATTATAACAACTATTCCCTCGATTTGGACTTGCTTTGGAATTAGTCTCTTATTGTGTCACTCATTTTTTAACAAGCTTATTGTGGCAATTATGCACTATTACTGCATCACGCATAAATTTAGTACACCTTACTATCCTCGAGTCAATCTCTTAATAGAAAACACTAACAATGTTTTATTTCTTATCTTATAAAAAAATATTATTCCAGTATCTAAACAAATAGGAACACTATTTACCTATGATGTTATGGGCATGTGGCACTTTATATAAGGTCTCTAGTGGATTTACTCCTTTTAAGTTGGTCTATGGATTAGAAGGTATCACTCCAATGGAGTTTGTTGTTCCCAGCTTACACGTTGCAATCCAAGATCAGTTGTTGCTTGAGGAACCTTTTACATACTGCCTCCATGTTTTAGAAACTCTGGAGGAACATTATTATCACCGTTTCATACTTATGCAAGAGGTCTAGCACCACCAAAGTCTCTAGCATGATTGCAACTTGAAAACTCCCATTTTTTGTTGCAATGATTTATTTCTTTTGTTTCAATCCAAAATGAAGAGGCAAGCTGATAAATGTAAATTATGGTGGACAGGTCCCTTTTGAATCCATTCGAAGTAGGCTCGACAACATTCCGTTTAGCTACTTCGAGTCACAAAGTGCTCTGACCCCAATAAATGGGTCCAAACTTAGGCCTTATGGAGCTTATCCTCTTTTTAAGAGTTGGTGTCCTACATGTACATATGGATTAAAAAAAAGCAAATAAAGGAACCAAAATGTAAAATGATGATGATGGAATGCGATGCACTCAATGGCATGCATTTTTTTATGGGTACTCTCATTATGTGTAACATCATGTAGTATGGCTGGAGGCTCTAGAGATTATCCTTCCTATTGCATGATGGCACGAAGAGGATCCCCTCCCATGGACCAAGGAATGCTCTTCATTTAGAAGAAGCTTAAGATTAAAATTCATAGTCTTACTTGCATACCCTTCTTCTTGCAACACTCAGTTTGTAGCACTCTTCATACTCTCAATTGCAACAATACATCGAACTGCACGTGCTATCATAGCTAGTCGTTTTTACCCTTATGAAAATAGAAGTACACAATGAAATCAAGTTTACTGATCTACATATATTACACCTTCATAATTCATTCTTGTGCCCACAATTGGGCTCGTTTAGGGCTCTTGTTCTTTTGGATTATGCAACCATAGATTGGAAAAAGATTCTTGTGCACCCTATGGTGCTCTCCTTTCTATTTCAAATAAAAGAGCCCGATAGCTCATTTTTGGGTTGGAGTTTTGGAGAAATAAATCTTGTGTTTTCATTATGAACTATTTTAATCAAAGATCTACTTTGTTTCATTGTTTTTTTTATCTCTTTCTTGTGTGTGTGTGTGTATATATGTGTGTGTGTGTGTGTCTTGTATGCTTCTCACCCTCACCTTCATGGACATCATTTGCTCAAGATTCTCATATCATTCTCATGCATCCATGGATTCATAATTAAGGAGATGAAGTTTCTTGATATGGGACTCATCCTTGTCTAGGGTGACATCTACTTATGTGACCACTAGCATTATACTTTACCTTGTAAACCCATTGGCATCCTATGTGTTTACACTACAAGAAATAGGGGGGCATAGCGACGAGCCCGAATTGAAAAAAAAAAACGAGAATCATCGCTTATGCGACGCTAGCACCGCATAAGCGACGGTGCTATTTTTGGCTTTTTGGTTACGGGCCTTCATCGCATAAGGGATGCTAGTGTCGCTTATGTGACGCTAAATGTCTGCATCACAAATAGCATCGCTAACTAGCCACCTAATTTGCGACGTTGGCAAACTAGATGGCGTCGCATATGCGACGTCCTGTGTTCTAGAGCGTCCCATAAGCGATGCTCTGGAATGTTTAAAAAAAAGTTGGATTTCTCCCGGCACATTTGTGCCGGGATTTGGACACGAGAGAAAGAGAACGAGAGAGAGAGAGAGAGAGAGAGATTCAGATTTCCATCTGATGTCTTCACATTATCCATCTTCTCCACAGAGTGCTTTGTATCATCTCCTGTTTGTATTTCATGTTTGTTGTGAGGATCTTCCAAATCAGAAAGTAAAGCCACATTTCCTGCTACATGATTTGAGCATCCTGAATCAATGTAGAAGATGTGATCATCATCGTTACCCTTCTTCACTAATAGATTCATAATCAATAATGAATCTTCTTGACTTTGGTCCTCTGCATACTTATTTTAATCTCTTCTTCCTCTATGGACACTTTGATACTTGTTGTAGCTGTTGTTTTTGTAGTCTCCATTGTATCTACCTCTATTTTATCCATAGCCACCTCTATTGAATCCTCTTCCTCTTGACTTCCTCGGGTTCTTGAAACATTCTTTAGTAGTATGATTAGATAAGCCACATATATTGCAAGGTTGAGATGATTGGAATCTCCCTCTACACTTCTTTCCACCTCGACCTCTTCCTCTAGCTCTTCCTCTACCTGCAAAGTTTGCTTGGAAAGAGCTACCTTCATCTCCATTCTTCTTATTCTTTGACTTTTCCTTAACCTTAGCTTTATCAAAATATAAGGCACAAGTTTGATTAGATCTTGAGGACTCACCACCATGAGTGAAGTGTTAGCCCATGAGTGTGTTGAGGTCAGGTACATGCATATCCATGTACAAATCCATGGCTGTTATGAAGTACTCCCACTTGTCATCTGTTGTGATTCCATTTATGATTTGTCTGATGATTTGTTCCTCTTAAATTACCCCTCCAATGCTTCCAAGTTCATTTGAAATCTCCTTCATCATTGTGACATAATCAGTCACAGTTTGCTTGGGGCTTTTCTTCATTGTTGTGAACTCCATCCAAAATTGGTTCTCCCTTGCTCGAGTATTGGAGGAGAAGAAAGAAGAAAGTGCATTCCAAGTCTCTCTTGATGTCTTGCATCCCTTGACATGAGGTAAAAGAAAATTAGAGATTGACTTTAAAATATAGGACCTTGCAAGTGCATCCTTTGAACACTAATTTGAAATTATTTCCTCTTCTTGATGTGATGGTTGCCCTTTGTTCCTCATGGTTGGCATAGCTTCATCTCCAGATGTGTATCCAAATAGATTCGTTCCTTGAAGATAAGCCTCCATCCTTAGATACCATGTTGTATTTGTCAATTTCTGATGGAAATCCATCTCCCATGTTGATTGACTATGCTCTGATACCATTGAAAGGAGAGATGGTGGATGCAATCCAAAGATGAGTTGGTGCTGCTAGAACCAGCTTCACACCAGCCAACTAAGACTTCAAAGTTGGTTAGTAGACCCTTTGACCTTCCTAGATCTACAAAAAAACCACCCAAGTGTTTTGGAACAAGTATCTCAAAAGTTTGAGATAAGACTAGTTGGAAAATTACTAGCTCCCAAAACTTGTTATTTTTGTACATACACCTGGTGGAAAAAATGAGCAGTGCTCTCAACTTGGTAGGGATTAGAAATATTCCTTTTGGAAATAGAAAATAGACTTAGATAGCTTGTTCATCCAAGTTAAAACATTTCAATTGATAAACTGAGCACTGAAAACAAGATTTAGTAGAATCTAGAACACTCACGCCATTTTCAGAGCTCTATAGAGATTTGACCAGTGAGCAAAAAAACACAGATTTCTCGCAAAGATTAAATCCAATATCCATGAAAATTTTGTAACATAAACTAGACCTAGAGAGCAATTCAATTTACTTTAAAACTATGAAAAAGGTTACGTATAGCCTAAGATATGAGCTTCTGAAGTTACTATTCTAAGTGAGTAAAGCAGAGAAGAAAAGAGAGAAGAAGTAAATGATGAATGTATAAGTTCATATATAATTACAACCACATTGGCAATGAATACTTGCAGAATGGGAGTAGAATGATAGAGCTATGGAGTAATCTCTTCAATCTCTACAAATGAACATGACGTGGGCACAAATCAAGCTCTATAATGGTGACTTCCTTCTTGCTCTTTTTATAGCTATTTTTGGAGGTAGTTTTGAATTTGAATTCAAATAACTTCACCTAAAAGTGACGCTAAGAATTAGGAGATATTCTCTTAGGTGATGGATTCATGGTTTTAGGTAGTTAGAGCCACAAATTTCATTTTTACACCATGGATGACTTAAGCCATTCTTTCTTTCACAATTACAAGAGATAAAATATACTCCTTTACAAGAGGTGTTCATATGTCTACACGTATGACTACAAATGAACATAAATCAAATCATATCAAGCATCTAAGCTTGGGCAAAATGCACCAACAATATGCACTTCCATTAGGGGAAAAAATGAAGCCTGCATGGGCCGTTTAGATTAAGAGGTGATTAGTGATGGACCAATGAGAAGAGGGTGGTGGCCATAGTCTACTCCCTTCATAACGTAGACTAGGCATAGGCTTCCCTTGTTTATTTGTGGTCAAATGTAGTATCAATGACTCAAAACTAGGAGTTCTTTTATAAACGTGGTTTGATAGGCCTAGAGTTTCAAGCATAACCATTGGATGAACCGAAAGATCCAATGGCTCATGTTAAATATCAAGAAAAAAGTTCAACATGCAATTTTGTCCATTGGATAAGGCAAGCATATAATGTTCTATCTTAGAACTCAAGAGAAAATGTGCCTTTGTATCTGTATCATTGGATGGATCCAAAAAACAATGGTTTAGATTAATTTTGTTTATGTTCGGGCCACTTTGAATTGCATCCATTGGATCCTTGTTGGATCTGATGGTTGTGAAGCAGTAATTTTAAAAGGATCCCAAGATTGTCTCTAAAACCATTGGATGATTTGTCCATCGGAGGGCGCATGTCTTATCCTTTCACGAAACTACGCGTAGTAATTTGTCTTTTTGTGCTAGTCCAAACCCTCTCTCAACTCATTAAATGGTTCCTATTTTGTCTTTTTGTGATAGACTCTAAGTCCACGATCCTAACCATCTGTGAGCATCTCATTGAATGGACAAGAGTGCAAACAATCCATATGGAGAAGACCCAAACCCTATCTTTCACCATCAAACATATCATTGACTAGTGAGGGTCAATTCACTTTGTCTCAAAAATAAGTGTGTAGTTAGAGTGACATTTTACTCTACATTTCATGCACCTACAAAGTCTTAATCGTCAATGTTTCACACATCTTCCAACTATTGCGACAATAAATATTATCCTAATGAGAATAAACAAGTTAAATCGGCGTTTACGCTATACATAAACTCATAAGTGATAATAGTATGTCACATTACTTAAAACGCACAAAGGTTAATGAGTACAAAAATTATAAGTGTTTTCAAGAACATTACATTAAAAATGGGTGTTCAATTGAGAGGTCAGAAATAATGTTGAGATTAATGTCGTCTAGACGATAGTGTTCGCTCGATGCCGGGTCCGATGAAATGCATGATCACATAATGATGAAAATGTGTCTCATTAAGCATCGCTATGCTGCCATATTCCTTGTAATGTCAAGATTAAAGAATCAGATCCATCTCGATTCAAAGTCTATGACCCATGGCATGAAAGACATGAGGGCTAAGAAGAGAGAGAAACTTTGACTTGTAGACATTGATAGTGAATTCAACTTGGGATGAACACATCCTACTTGGATCAGGAATAGATCCTATGTGATTTCGAAAACCTAAGCATCTAGAGTCTTCCAAAGGATCTGTTATTTGTTGATGTACGACAAATGCTCCTTTTATGGAAGTTCTCATCAGACAAGATTATAGTTTATCTTGACTCACTTAGAGATTAAATAGTAATGGGAAGTGTGGGAAGGAAATTTTCTCTACGTTGTTCGGATTTTTGCTAACAGATGTGGCAGGTACGAGACGATGTAGTGAGGCAGAAATCTGAACATTGGCTTGAACGATCCTCAGGGGAGGACGTTAGCGTTCCCTTTCAGCTATGCACAATGATGCGTCAAGCTCATCTTCCACTAATTGAAAAGGCACTGATGAAAAAGGTTGATCTCAGAAGCATTTCCCTAAAATATACAGAGACAAAGAGAGAGAGAGGGGAGAGAGAGGCAGACCGAGATGATCTGCGCATAATTTTATAGCCGAAGGTCCACTCGCAACAAGGATCAATTCATGGAACTTTCGTACTTGAAGTTTCAAGGATGAGATGAATGGAGATTCAAGGCCCACCGAGTCACCGCCGAGTAAGTTGCAAGTTGCAAGTGATTTGCTCCACATATTCTGACAAATAGTGTATTGACTTGTTGAGCATTAAATATTAGGCTCTACATTTTTTAGTGAAGGTCAATGCTTGTTTTTTAGGAAAGCAGAGATAAGAAATGAATTAATGGCGAAATGTCTTTTTTTAGTGAGATAACAGAGATAAAATATGAATTAATAGGAAGTGTTACAAACAGTCTGAGGGGCAGGCCCCCATCATAACATATACCCTCTTTAGGGTCTTACAATCGAGAGAAAACTGGTGCTTGGATATAGGTGCAACTAGGAGAAAATTACATGATAGAAAAAGCCACATCAGGGGAAAAAATGAACCTTGCATGAGCCTTTTAGATTAAGGAGTGATTAGTGATGGATCAATGAGAAGAGGGTGGTGAACAGAGTCTAGTCCTTTAATCACATAGGCTAAGCCTAGGGTTCCCTTGTTTTTGGGTTGTCAAAGAGGGAAAAACCATCTTGAACTAGTGGTTTTAGTTATTGGAATGGTGTTGAAAAGCTTCCAAATCAACTAGAGCCCTTGGGTTGGCTTAAAGATCCAATGATTGAGGTTGAATGACAAAAGTCAAGGCTACGTTGCATTTGGACCCTTGAATTAGCTTGAAATCTCATGGTTGAGATGAAGAAACCCTTCAAAAAAGCACCTTTCAATATCCACCCTTGGACAGGGCATAAGATATGAGGGCTACGGTTGAGTCCCACCCTTTTTAGGCGTCTTGCTTGTAGCCATTAAATCCATTCGTGATCTAATGGCAAGAGAGGTTGCCCATGATGAGAAAGGCACCTTTTAATGTGCTCCATCAGATGCAAAGCTCATTGGACGGCTCAAAATATGCAAAAGATTTTTCTCAGCCCTAATTGTGGATCTACGTCCAATTTTGGCTTCATCTAATGGCCCAAAACGCCCACAAGATAGAGCTCTGCCCCAAATACAGTTATTCGTCTGATTAGCATTGATCGAAGGGCTAGGAACTTTAAAGAGAGTGTGCATAAGAGTCCCTATGGATAAGATATGTCACAAGTCCTCTCTCTCTTATCCCTTAGATCTTAATCATGGCCGTTCATTTCAAGGATCCAAGAGCCAAAAATTATTCTCTTCCACAATGTTAATTAATTAGTGCGAGAAATACTATTTTATTTGAGAATACCACTAGTGGTTTCATATGCCCCCTTAATCACATTGATTTAGCTTTTTAATCCGTAAAACTTAGGAATCCTTACAAGGCACATGCTTTTTTCCTCTAATGATAAGGAATCTATTCTAGGAGTACATGGCAAGTAATTTTCTTCCCAACAGTTAACTCTTGTGTCTCTACAAAAGTTGGATTAACTAAAATCCTGGGGTTCAACCTCTGAAATAGACTTCAGACTCAACTCTGATAGTCTGATGATTTCCCTTTTGCAAGAGAAATAATAATGTTTGTTACCACTTTGGTGGATAGTTTGGTTTTTGTTGATCCAGATGTTCCAAAGGATATGCGCCCTCCACCATTGCCAAAGGATCAAGTCCATAGTATTAAACACTCTAAGCACTACCTCCATGTGACCAATTCTTGTGAGACTAGTAGTTTGAAAGAATTTGTTTGTTAAACTCTAGAGTTTCTGAGCACGTTTGTAGTTGAAGACGAGATGGGCAAGATTCTCCACCTCCACACAAAATTAACACTCCCCATTATTCACTTTACATATTTTAGCTTTGTTTCCTGTCCAGATTTCGTTGTGGATTATCACCCATTGGAGAGTGGTATGTTTAGCTAGGTTGGGCATAGTCCATAGAATCTTGCATCTATACTTCCATTGATGAGATGTCTAGTTGATCTTCCACACAGAATTAAGGTTAGCTATGATGGACGAGAGAGGGATTCATCGGTACTTGTATTGGTGATGTATATCCTTAGCAATTTTGTATATTGAGATGGCCCTAAATTGATTGCAAAGTTGAATCTTGCTTTTCACCTTGTCTTTATAAGCAATCAGCATCTATTTACAGGCAATAGAAAGATTGGTCAGGTTCACGATAAAGTTGTCATCCATCAGCTCACCTGAGTGGAGAAAATTATTCCATGACACTAATCCAAATCTTCTGTACTTTTTCATTCTTATACAGAGTTTGATCCTCTCTTCTTTATTCAACCAACCAAACCAAATCTGTTCTTGCAAAATCAAAAAAGAGTTGCTCAAAGAATCTTGGTTTAGATAGTAATTATATTTGGCAAGAATCTAGGATTTCTATAGCTAGGAATGTTAATACCCCTAATAAGGTCTCTGCCCATATGATCTTTCATCAACCAACCAAGAGCATCACTGCTGATGGGAAATAGGAAGGTGGTTAGAGGATAACCTTGTCTCATGGAGTTGTGTAGCTTAAAAGGAGATGTGATATTTGAAAAGAACATAGTCAAAGTTATAAATATTGTCAAACTTTAGGTCACCAGGATGAACTAGTGCTAATGAGCTCGAGTCCGTTGAACCAATATTATTTTGTTCACTTAAAAGTGCAAAACGCACCAAACTCATGGCCAAATGCCTCCTTGTGCTGCTCCTATCAATCAAGAAACATCTGCAAGGCTCACTTAGTTGTGCACTTTTGAAGAAATTGTCACAAGTATTAGTCTATCTATCAATCAAGAAACATCTGCAAGACTCACTTAGTTGTGCGCTTTTGAAGAAATTGTCACAAGTATTAGTCTATCGTCGCTCAGTCAAGTGTTCTTGTGCAAATATTTTTTTCAGACAAACTCATACACGTATTCCATCGACCATTTATCTTGAAGAGTTGAGAGTAATGTAATATTCAAAACATGTAACCCAATAGAAATGTGGTTTTACCATTTGATTACCTTTTTCTTCGGTTTTTTTATAGTCCACAGACACTTTCAATTTTTAAATATAAGCAAGCAGATTTTGAGTCTCTTTAAAACTTGTATCTTAACAACTCAGAGCATCTTTAAAAATACTACTTATCTTTAAAAATCCACTATAGCCCTGCAAAAAATATCTCCTGTAATCCTACACAGAGGGAGGCGAAGGGGTATCTAGAACTTCGGGCCTGCCCAGACTTCCAAATGCCCCCATGAGCTAGACGTAAGGCCACGTCATCATAGCTTATCGTAACCAGCTATTCTTTTGGGCCGCTTTCGAAGACTTCTTTGATCCTTCTATGGATACTTGATTGTCTTTTTGGGCTACCGATCTCACTTGGCGAACCAATAGGAACCATTCGCGAGAATGGAAATGTTTTTTTTCTTTTGAAGAAACAAGAAAATTATATTAATGTAGGAAGTTTACATTGGCAAGAGCCACTACAATAACAACAATTACAATGAAAGCAACATATCAAATCTCTTACATGAGTACAAAGGGGAGATAAGAGATCTCCATCTAGAAAATTTACATTCAAATAGTAGCCTATGAATATCTTGACGGGGGATGGGGGCTTTGCTGATGTTCTAAATACAGCTAACAAAGACCTTCCTCAAAATGTAAGGGAGGGTAATGAGGAAATTTTTATTTCCTTTACAAAAGATGGCATTATTCCTATTAAGCCAAATAGACCAGAGAGTGTGTCCTCTCTAAATGTTCCACAACAGTAAGTCCATATTTTTGCAACATCCAAGCAGCACAGCCAGTTTATTGAGCTTGGGAGATCCATTGACTTGCAAGTACTTTTCCATAAGCTGTCAATACTTCTTGGCATGAATACAATCAAAGAACAAGTGGGAAACATCTTCCACTATGCCATAGTGTAAGACTATGTATTGCAGTCACGAAAAGCCCATAAATCTTTAAATATGTAAGATCATTGATGAGTCATCCAATTAATCTTCCATCTAGAGTTTAACTTAACAAGAATCTGATCAATTGAGCCTTTAATCCTCTTAAACTTTTTGAAAATGCAAGCAGCAACTTCTTGAGCCTTGTGTTCTTTAATAGCAATACTACAATTATTCTAGTATGAGATCCATCCCAAACAAGGGGATTCCTGCACATAAAAGTTAGAGACACAAGTCATATTAGCAGGGAGAGAGAAGTATCTTTTAGCTTTAAACCAAGATTTTCAAAATTTGCACACCAAAGAACTGCCAATAGGAGTGATGGACTAGGGAGAAACTATGATATCCTTGACCCTGATGTTGCTCCAGGCCCTATAATTAGAGATAAAGAATTTAGAAATATTCCTTTGAAGCAGAGAAGCCTAGATATCTCTACATTCAATATTTCTTAAAATCCACTTAGCAGCTAGACTATCTACCATTTTCTTAGGACAAAGGATACCCAAAGCACCCTAGGATTTAGGCAGATAACAAATCTCCTAGGAAACTTTAGAAATTTTCTTTTTGTGAGCATTATCCCCCCCCCCCCACCCCCCTAGAGGAATCTTCTGGCCAATGCGATAACTTGCTCAATTTGTTTATTAGAAGGGGACCAACAAGCAAGAAAATGAACTAGCTTAGGGAGCAAATAATGTTTAAGCACAAAGGTTCTATGGGGGAGGGAACTGTTAACATCATACCAAAAAAAGGAGTTTTTTAAACTTCTCATAAACCCACTCCCATCTTTGGGCAAAAGTAGCATTAAAAGCCATGGGGATTCATAGTAACCTAAAAACCTCTCCATGCTTTAAACTATTACAACCAAGCTTGATAATAAAACCAAGAGACACATTGTTAGAAGCTTTAAACCTAGTCTTACTATGATTAAGTTTAGACCCACTAGCGAGGCAAAACAAATTCGAGCAGTCTAAGAAATTATTTGAAGAAACATCATCAACATTCAACACAAGATTAGTATCATCAGCAAACATTTGAAAACCAAGAGGAAATGAGGAATTAGGAATTTTAATACCTTAATCTGACCACAATTCATAACATCCCTCACTAGCCACCCTAAAGCATCACGAGAATGGAAATGTTGATGAAGAGTGCAACCAAGAGATGTTCTCTTTGAGCAGTGTAGGAAGTGTTTGGAGGAACACTCTGTTTCTACACTATTCATAGTTCTATTGAGACCAGATCACGTCTCTCTTTGGTATGACATGAGTTCATGATGAAGAAATCTGTGTGCAATTTTGCCACCTTTGGATGTACACACATAGAGAAAGAGAGAGAGAGAGAATCTGAAACATTTCTAGTTGTCTCCGCATGCAGGAAATAACGGGATCGTAATCAGGTATGAGGACCCACACCGAGAAAACTATTTCCCAAGCTCGCAAATCCCAAGTAAAGGAAATTGTGGATGATTCAATCGAGAATCAAATCCTGCTTGACTCCAAAAACTTGAGCCTTTTTGAGAGTACGACAAATGCTGCCTTTTTGAGAGTCCTCATCGCTCACAACAACCAGATTGTCTTTTTTCATTCATATATAGAATAGTGATTTGGGAGCCCATTGTATACTGACTCCAAGCCTTTTCCTTTTTGAAATGGAGGCTCCATAACCACCTACTCTCTTGGGCTTTAACTTTGAAAGAACAATTGTACAAGTGAATGGGCATAGTACCCACGCGACCTCTCGTAGCTCGCAAATTAGGAATTATATGAAGATACAACTAGTTACAACGGGATTAAACTAACCAAACCCATTACATGTCGAGCTTGAAGGTTGAACACAAGACCTCTACCTCAAGAGCATAGTGCGAAACTAACCCACCTATGGAATCTGGACTGCGATTGCAAATTGGAAGAGCAAGTTGCAACTATGGATTCTGATGTTCTTGTTAGAGCACGGTGGATGTGGACGATGCCAAGTAGTCGTCAAGTTAACATGCGCTCTTGACCTGGTGAATATGAATCATTCTGCTCTCAATCAACGAACGTCTGTCACACCCACTCAGTTTGACATTTTTGGGGACATGCTCACAAGTAACATTCGTCAATGCATCATCGTTCGATCAAGTGTCGTCGATGAAGTTTCCTCCTCATACACTTGTAGCGCATGCCGCCAAGGAACAAAAAAATCTCCCTCGCTCACATGGAGCTCGTTACCAAAATTCAATAGACTTTCGTATGCGAAGTGGGTCTCAAGGAATGGAACTATGAATTCCAATGTAGTAAGGAAGAGGCTTATACATATATTTATAAACTATTGTGCCAATAACAACCTTTTGGGATGTTTAAAGAAACCTGTTATTAATGGTACCCTTTATGACTTATTTATTCGGTTTAAAAATAAAATTATACTTAATTATGCAACAAAAAGATTTTTACTAATGGTATTCACCGATCCCATTTGTAGCATTCTTTTTTTAGGTGTATTGCTTTAATTACTCTCCTTGATTCTCATTTAAATTAGGTATTTTTTGTATATATGTTATTATTGATAAATTTATTTCTTATGTATATGCAATTGTGTCTGCATGCTTAATTGCAACAAATGTGCACGTTGAGATTCACGAAAGTAGTCTTGACTCGAATATTGATATAGCGTATGGTTAATTTCTCATAATATCATGAAGACTAATTAGGGGCTATTACGAGTGTTTGATTCATTTGAGTTCTTACTCTCATTATAGTACGGAACTCGAATGTTGATATCTAGACCCATGCTCAGTGATAAGCTTCATTAGTACTCTCAGATGGACACATAAGACAAACTATTTTTTTCATAGAGAGTCTCTCTTTGACATAATGATAGTGCAACTCTATATGCTTTGTGGAAGATGGAAGACAAGGTTCCTTGCAAGTGCTAATGTGCCCTAACTATCAGTAAAGATAGTAAAGATGGTGGTTGCGGAAGAATTACCAACACCCAAATGAGGCAACATGCATCTAAGCCACGCACACTCAATAGTAGCTATGCAAGATGCCTTATAGTATACCTCACAACTAGAAGTGTCCATAGTAGGATGCATCTTGCTCAACCAAGATATCCATGAGCTAGCAAGGATGAAGAGAAACCCACTCGTGGAAATAAGAGTATCATAGCAACTAGCTCAATTTTAGTCGTAAAAAGCATGTGTTTAAGAAGTCGCACTTGGTATAAAATTGTCCAAGTAGTTGGGTAGTAACATTGAAGTAGTGAAAGATGCAGTTAACTATCTATCAATGTTTGACACTCTCGCTATGCATAAATCTACTTGTCAGAGAAACACGAAACTAAATATGAAGCTAGATAGTGCAGAAGCATATCAACTATCTAGCAACTTGTAGATATATAATAACGTCAAAGCATCTCCAACATGATGAAAACTCAATTTTAAACCTCTCTCCAAGGGAATGGAGATGCGTTTGCAATCTTCAAGGATAAAATATTGCAAAAATGTGTCCATGTGTTTTCTTTCACACAATGTTATTTCCCGTCAAGTCTCTTAAACTAAATACCAAAATAATTATGCAAGAGGCCCAACTTTAATATCTCTAAAGAGGCATGAAAATCACCCTTAGATTAGCAATATGCTATTTGTTAGTAGTAGTGAGCGACATATCATTAAGATATAAAACAATGATCAAAATTACGTCATGGGCATGTGTAACATATACGCTGATCTCTATTGGATTATTCTCAAATATATGTCCTAGAAAGTACGCATGTATTTTTTCATACCTAGCATGTGGTGCTTGCTTTTTTTCATATTATGCCTTTTTAAGATGCATAATTTGTTTTCATGCCCTTTCTATACAAAACCATAGGGATGAAATACATAAAAATATTTATGTAAATCATCATTAAGAATTGTAATTGTAATGTTCCAGTGATGTACATTCCAACTATGATGAGTTGCAAGCGCATAAATGCTATGAGCAGTTATCATCCATCACGTGAGAGTAAAGGCTTCATCAAAATGAATGCTCTTCTCTTCAGCATAACCTTTGGCAACAACTCTAGCGTTACATTGAATGATTGTTCCACGAGTCTTAAAAATCATTGAGGAGGCTTACATTTCAATCAGCTTGTTTACCCATATAGTGCCCATGTCTTTTTTTGATGAGGCGAGTCATACAAAGACCAAGTACCATTCCTCATAATGCCAATAAATTCTCATAATGCCAATAAATTCTGATTTCATAGTAGCCATCCAATTTTTAAAATTTTGTGCTTCATCAAATGGGCTGATTCTCATCACAAAGATTAGAGGGAATCATTGCGTATCCTTTTGATGCAAAATAAGCATTATAATATAATGAATGTGTACAGTATAAAAAATAAAAAATGTGCATCTAATGTGCTATCTCTTAAAGTTCACCCCTACCACCTCCTCTTCAATGTCATCACTCTTATCAATATGTGCATCATTTAATCTCATCAATATGTGCATCATTTAGATCTGGATAAAAAATATAATGATATGAATCATCATTGATTAGTGAGGACCAATTCACTTTGTCTCGAAAATAAGTGTGTAGTTACACTCACGTTTTACTCCGCATTTCATGCACCTACAATGTCTTAATCCTTCAATGTTTCACACATGTCTTCCAACTATGGCGACAATAAATATTATCCTGATGAAAATAAACAAGTTAGCTGGGTGGTCACGCTTTACATAAACTCATAATTGCTAATAGTACGTCACATTACTTAAAAGGATGAAAGGTTCATGAATACACCAACTATTAGGGTTTTCAAGAACATTATATTAAAGATGGGTATTAAGTTGAGAGGTCGGAAATAACATCGAGATTAAGGTTGTTTAAACGATGGTGTGTGTTCGACATATGGTTCGATGGAATGCACGATCACGTAATGATAAAAATGTGTTTTGTTAAGCGCCACTATGCTCGTGTATTCCTTGCAGTGTCAAGATTAAAGGATTGGATCTATCTCGATTCAAAGTCTATGGCCCATGTCAAGAAAGACATGAGGGCTAAGAAGAGAGAGAAAATTTGACTTGTAGACATTGATAGTGAATTCAACTTGGGATGAACACATCCTAGTTGGATCAAGAATCAGATCCTATGCGATTCCGAAAACCTAAGCATCTAGAGTCTTCCAAAGGATTTGTTATTTGTTTGATGTAGGACAAATGCTCCCTTTATGGAAGTTCTCATCAGATAGGATTATAGTTTATCTTGATTCATTTAGAGATTAAATAGTAATATGCAAGAATCTAGAGTAATTGCAAGTTTCAAGAGAGCAATCCATGGATTGCGATGTTCTTCTCAGAGTGCAATGTATGTAGGTGATGCCAAATTGGTGACAATTCAATATGCGCTCTTGACCTTGTGAATACAAATCATTGTGCACTAATAAGGGTAACACATGGACATGTTTTGGGGTGCTTGAAGATCACTTTTTGGGTCACCCAAAACGTGTATTACCAAAGGCACATGGATGTTTGGTGGTTGGATTTTGAGTGGTCGGAGATGAACGTTGAGTCACTAAAATTAATAGCACACGAAAATCTCATGGCAGGATTTTGGATGGCCAAAAAGGTATACTTTGATTCATCTCACATTATATCGATTTCATTTTCATGTAGTGAATTTGATGACCTTAGAACAATGAAAAAAAAAGATTGAATAAAGACTATGATAAGGTTATTAACGAATATTGTGGTACCTTCAAAAACAGTTCATGAAAGAGTTCTCAATTGTTTTACCTTTGTTATGTTTTTGGAAGTTATGATGTTTTAACCTGAAATGAATACGTAGTAACAAAAATAAAAAAATTAATAAAAATTCTTCCATTCCTCGTGATGTATCTCTAAGCCATATTGTTCGTGAAACCTTTGAAAAAAGCATAGTAAATGTAATAAAATGACAATTGTTGAACTTTAGGTCACCCGATTAAAAATGTGGTTGTACCATTCGATTATCTTTTTCTTTGGTTTTTTATAGCCTACAGATACTTTTGATTTTTAAATATAAGTAAGCAGATTTTTTTTTTAAATGGAGGTTTAGTCAAGGTCTACTCCTCCGGGCTTTAACTTTGAAATTGCAATTGTACAAGGAAGGGCATAGTACCCATGAGACGCTCCTTATTTTACAAGAATAGGGGTTTACATAAGTGAGTCAATTTGCTGTCACAATTACCGTGGGGCATGACACAGGGTGACGACATATCAGTCACGTGATATAACTTTCCATGTTAAACATGTCCCTTAGATGTTGCCGGTGCAGATTGAACCCTCGCAGTTGTATCTTTAAGAACTCATAGCATCTTTAGAAATCCTACTTATCTTTAAAAATCCTACTTATCTTTAAATATCTCCTGTAATCCAATCCTACATAGAGGTACCCAGAACTTCGAGCCCGCCCATAGTTCCAAATACGTCCATGAGCAGGTTTTGAGGCCGCGTCATCGTAGCTAATCGCAACCGGCTGTTCTTTTTTTTTAAATAAAGGAAGTTCGGCCTTAGCCTAATCTCCCGGACTTTAATTATAATAAAGAGAAAAAGTTACAAGTGAATGGGACTAGTGCCCATGGGACCCCCCAAATCCCACAACGCAGGGGAGGAGTATGGCAAGCTACAGGGCATTACAAATGAGGCGGATAACATTACCATCACCCTCATGTGGGACCCATTTGGGTTTAAACTTGTTGTTTTCGAGGAGATAAATACAGTGATGTCTAAACGGTGGCGATCTCTTGACTCGGGAGATTCTTTTACCAAGGAGAAACAAGGATTTCTCGATCGACCATTCCTTAGGAGTTTGGCCAAAATCGACGGCACAGCGCTCTCTCCAAATCTTCCAGAGAGCCTCACCTCTGATGGCATTCCACAGCCTCGATGAGCATCCGATCGCCTCACCCAACATCACATGTTGCCAGTTGATTTGACTCGTGAGTCTCATAACCCGGGACACGTGATGCCAGATAACACGGGACTTCGGGCAGTCAAAGAACAGGTGAGCTAAATCTTCGATGCACCGATGACAACGCTTGCACCATGGCGGCACACCACAGATTTTGTTAGCCCTTGCATTGGTCCAGATTCCTTTATGCAAGACCTGCCACATGAGAACGGACTTTTTGACCTCAATTAGGGGGTGCCAAAGAGACATGAATTTTAGCTCCCACCGAAGTTTGGTCCAAGCAAGGCACCATCTCTTGTTAAGGGTGTGGTGAACATCCAAATCCCCTTTGAAGTTCGGGATTCTGGAAAGCTTCTTACCATTGCTCCATTTGAGGCCCTCCGAGCAAGGAAGATCCTGACCGCAGAGAAGGCGGGTAGTTGAGCGGTCCCAGGCTAAACACCTGCTTTGAAGAAGAGTCCATTCCTCAAAGGTAACGCTAAGTCTCGGATCCAAATCTTCGAACCTAATCCACTGGCTGGTCTCTTGTTTCCAGAGCTGTTTCCACTGTTTGAACCCCTTGTTCCATAACCGCCTTGCAGTTTGGAGGTTCCAAGATTCCACTCCCCGAATGCCACTGATCGGGAACCAAATAGAGTCATTTTGTCTTATGCCAGCTGCCCACTTCCAATCATTGCTGATTCTGATGAACTGTTTGGCCTTGTTCCAATTCTTCCATAAGGAACACATGAGGCTAGAGCCTTTAGGGCAGACCGGGTGGGGGGAGAACAAAAGCGTGAGAATCCCTATGTCCTTCCAACCAGGGAGGCCGACAAAGGTAAGGTCTTCCGTGTTTCTGAAGATCAATTTAGCCCAAGAGGACTCCCTATTGCTCCAGGCCTTGATAAGCCATTTAGTCGCCAGCTTGTCAGCCAACCCAGCAATATCCAAAATACCCAAGCCCCCTGAGTCTTTAGGGCTAATGCAAGTTTCCCATTTGATTTTGGGAACCCCCCTTCTGTTGGGGTCCCCAGTCCAAAGGAAGTTCCTGCAGATTCTTTCTACTTTGGCCAAGTCTTTCTCCTTAGGTCTCCAACACGAGATAAAGTAAATAATTGTAGACAACATAAAAGTGTTAATAACCATAGCACGTCCTGCCAGGTTGACTTGCATACCTTTCCACTGATTCAGCTTGCTATCCAGCTTGGATAGCACCCAGTTCCATCGTTGGTCCATTGAGATGTCGAAACCCATCGGAATGCCGAGGAGACTTCTTTTTTTTTAATATAAAGGAAGTTCGGCAATAGCCTACTCTCTCGGACTTGAATTAAATTAAGAAACAAAGGTACAGTAGAAGGGGACTAGTGCCCACGGGACCCCCCAAATCCCACAAAGCAGGGGAAGCTTGATTGAATCCTAGGTTGCATTACAAAGAAGGTTAATCACCCTCTCGTCGCCCTCATGCGGGGCCCACTTGGGTTTGAGCTTGTTGTTGATCAAAAGGAGGACTTGATGGTGCCTGAAGGGGGGGGATTTCTTACTGTTGACAATCCTTTTGCCAAGGAGGAATAGTGATTTCTCAATCGACCACTCCCTGGGGGGATCGCCGAAGTTGAGAGCACACCTCTCTCGCCAAATTTTCCACAGGACTTCCCCTCTGATTGCGTTCCAGAGTGCCGCAGAGCAGCCAATCGCTTCTCCCAAAAGGACTTGTTTCCAACTAAACTGTTTCTGAAGTCTGATTTTCATTTCAACCGTCTGCCAGATTCTGTAGGAGTTGGGGCAAGTAAGGAAGATGTGTGGGACATCTTCGATTGCACGGTGGCAGCGTTTGCACCAAGGAGGGATCCCACAAAGCTTGCTTGCCTTATGGTTGGTCCAAATTCCTTGATGAAGAATTTGCCATAAGAGGACAGACTTCTTAATCTCTATAAGTGGGTGCCAGATACCCATGAATTTCATGTCCCACTGTAATAAAGTAAGTCTATGATCCAAGGGTCTGGCCGGTTCAGACAGATCTGAAATCGGACACCGTTTGGTCATCCGTGTGTATGACCAAAGATCTCAAGTTTAGACTTACTAGGAGGTCTTGTGCTCTTGTGAACAAGTGATCCACTTAGCTTAGTGGTTAAGTCTCAAGGATGTGAAGGACGAGGTCTTGGGTTCAATCCCCATGAGGTACATGGGAAGAGTATTTTGCCCAAAGAGCTCTAGAACCTTCTAGAAGCATCCATTGGACACTTGGCGCACATGTAGTTACATGGCTGACACTTGGATGATTAGCATCCACCTGCCCAAGAAGGCAGTCCCCTGGAGAGAGCTATATATAGAGGCATTTGGTTGGGAGGAGAGTCATCTCTCTAGTATGTGGTGGTCGTAATTCTTAGATTGTTGCATTGGTATCAGAGCCAAGCTCTCATGGTGACCTTGGAGTGGGCTCATCATCTTTCTCTCCATATCTTCTGCTCTCCAATATGCGTGTGCAATGCTCGTAGATGATCAGCTTTATTGCGCCGCCGCCGAATTCGCCTATTGACTTAGCTTAAGCTTGGCAAAAGATTAGACCCTTTTGTGAGGCATACGGGATTCGATCCCTCGCCCCCGCAGACAGAGCATCATCGTCTACCCAACATGCCCACGAGCGATTGACGCTCAATAACTTGCACAACCTTTTCTTATGCCATAATCTGGCGCTGATGAACACTTGAGAAGAGATGAAAAAATCCGCGGAGCTGCTGCCAACGCGATTCGAACTCCCGTTCCCCCATTAGGAGCGCGCTGCTCTATCCACAGAGCATCATCGTGCGCGTGAAGGATTACTGGAGCAAATCTTTTAACCAAAAGTCGGCGCTGGAGAAGATCTCAATTTGTAGATCCAAAAATGCGTATTCTCCAGTGAAGCAGAGGAGATTCGAACACCCGCCCCCCCAACTAGAGGACACTCGCCTATCCATAACGTCGACGGGCGTTCACGTCCAGAAGTCTGCACAAATTTGTCTTGGTTTCAAACCCAGCGTTGCAGAAGATTTCCGAAAGGAACAAAACAGAACGTAACTTTCTGTGCCCGCTGCGTCTGCTAGGGATCGAACTCAGACGGGTTCTTTGGGAGGAGGCTCACATAGCCACGCACCCAGCCGGATTTGCTTGTTCTGTAGTGCAGAGCAGAGTGTGCTAAAGCAGTAAGCAGAGCTGAAGTACAAGCCCAACTCTCATCCATCCAAGAAGAATCAAAGATTGAGCAAAGCTTGAAGGAATTGGAGCTGTGAAGTGAAGATCCGGAGGCCGAAGTTAGTCGACCACGACGGACCAAGTCATCCAAGACTATTTCTTGATGAGGAAGCTTCAAGAATGGTGAATAGCTCCTCGCAAGGATCAAGAGGATGAATCACTCTTCCAAAGGATCAAGGGATGGACGAAGCTTTGATCAAAGCTAAGTATTTTCCAGTTTCTGCTTGGCCTTAATGCTTGATTTATCTTGTTTTCATTATTCTACACTTAATCATAGATGCACATTGAAATAGCCAAGATTTCAATTGATTAAGTCTAGATTAGAATAATGAATTAATCCATTTCTTATTTCAAGCATTAGTTTGCATTAAGGAAAGACTTGATTTCAAAAAGATCCTTGTGCATCAAAGAATGTATTTTGGTAGTTTAAATACATATTTCCTTTCCATTGAGTAAGTTTTCTATTGCACTTCAAGGGTATGTTTTTATATCATAGTGCATTAGGACAAAGGAAAGGATATTCATGCATCAGGATTGCATGATATACATTCTTAGTACAAGGAAAAAATCGTGCATCAAGTTTATGCATGATTATTGTATTATTTTTTGAGCATGCAAAGAACATGCATGCATACGCATGTGAACATATGCTTTTGCATGTAGACACATGCATTTGCATGATAGAATGGAATGCTGTTTGCAAGTAGATATGAGAATGTACTCTCTTAGTATTTAGCTTACTTTATAAAGCTCGCAGTTTGACATTAGGGAAGACCAATGACTAGTTAGTTGCAAAGACATACTAGTTCTAGTATTGCAACTCAAGTAATTAGTCGACTTCTTCCCAAGTCGATACTCTTCTATCAAAGACAAATACTTAATGACAATTAAGTATGATAGATGTCTTGCTAGGTATAAGTAAGCACTAAGAGAAAGTTAAGTAATAAATTTCCTTGATGACCAAGAAAATTTAATTACTTGCAAACTCTTTTGTGATATATGATGACTCTAAGTCCTGGATGTACTTAGAAAGTCATGCGGATAAAGCTTTAGTTGATTAGTTATATATCTTATGTAACTTCTCAAGCATCCCAAGGTTGGATGAGAAAATCAACTATATTTCCAAGTTCCATGAGCACTCTTCTATTTAGAATATTTTGAAAGTTTTAAAGAAGTTTCTTGTGGTTTCAAGATTTATATCTCATGATGAAACCTCGGTAAGTGACTTTTTGGAATTGAGATATGAAATAGTCAAGCCTTCTATTTCTTGTGAGATCATTCTCCTACCATGTTTAAGATGAATTTATTTTTTGGGAAGGTAGATGTTCCAAGTAGAGGATCTTAATTGATTCATGAACTCTTCCCAAAATACATATAAATTCATATTATATGATAGGTCCAAGGAATGATGCAGGCAAAACCTCTTTAGGATATAAATGTTTTGCCAAAATATAAAGGTACCAATCTTTTATAAATTTTCATTTGATTTCATCCTAAGGGGTGATGGAAATCAAAGGTTAAACCTCAACATCAATTGATCCTTGATATCAATAAAAGGATGTTAGGTTCTAAAGTTGCATCTCTGGTAAATGATGCAACTAGCTAAGCAGTCTTTAGGAAATAATATAAGTCCCTAAGGACTTGAAGCAAGTGTGAACTTTTTATTTAGGAGTAGAAAGTTCCAAGAAATGGATCTTGAATCCATGAACTTCTCCTAAACAAGTTATAAAGTTCAAAGTTGTGTTCACAGTAACATTACTATTGGATCAATCATCAATAGATGCTTGGACTTTAAACATAATTTTGATTGGTGAAATATGTTTAAAGGACTCTAGTAACATCTGAAGATTGACCAATAATAATGAGTTTTGTATCAAACTCAAGAATAGAAGTCGATATCACATAAATGGAAGTTCAACTTAAACTTTCATACTGGCAAATGTGATATTTCGTCTCTAGTTTGATACTCAAGAAATGAATACAATTGAATCAGTAAATTTTTTGGATATTATTTGAAAGAAGTTCTTTCAAATATTCTTTTTACAAACGATTCCAAGATGAATCATTAGATTGGAAAGCAAAAAATTCCAAGATGAATCATTTGCTTCAAATTATAGCCTAGTATTACTTGATAGGAATAAAAAAGTTCTTGAAAGAAAAATCTCCCCAGACGTGAGACTAGCATCTTTCAAGAAAAGTTATATAGTAAGTAGTTCCCAGTAAATCCCTAACCACCAGTTTTGGTATTTAAGTCCAAATAAGTGATATAACCTAAAGGTATATCAAAGATTCTTAGCTTTGGAATCTGAGAGGCATAAGTGTATGCTTGGACTTGTGTAAAGGGAAAGATCTCTAAAATCCTGCAGGTAAGCAAAGAAGCTTAAAGATAGTTAAAGAGATCTTAAAGATAAAGACTAAGTCTTTATTTTTATCGCAAGATCAACCAGACTTGATCAATCTTGGCCATGATTGTCCAAGTAATGTACGATTAGAACTACTTTGTAGATTGCCCAAGTATTGGCAATAAAATTCCTTTTGGGAATTATTCACTCAAGTTCCATTTATTCGATGGAAAACTGTGAAAAAAAAAAAGTAATTTGTTCCAAGTCTGAACAGAGTGAAGTAATTCCAAGTATGTAGTCTGCAACCGTGAATACGGTACTTAAGTCTATGGAAGGTAAAACATAAGTGTTTGCCTATCTTTAAAGGGATTTTGGTACAAATCCAAAAAGCATGAGCGGATGCTTAGACTAAGGCAGTAGAGAGATTCCTGTAAAAAGCCCCGGCCGGGATAGGTACCTAAAAGCACCAGTATAGAAAGGAATCTAAAGACAAGAAGTCATAAAACTCTTGTCGCTACAAAATTGGTCAAGAATAACCAATTCAACTTGAATTTGAGAAATTCAAGAAACTTGGAATTCTGATTGGTTTTCATTTGAAAATCCCAGTAAAGAAGAATTGATATTCTGTTAAGAGGTTTTCAAGTTCCCAAGGTAAAGCACATGATTGTGAGACGATCATGTGAAGGAATCAAAACCTAGAAAATCTAGCTAGAGGTAATGCCTGAAACTTCCAATTTTTGTAAAAGAATTCAGGTACTCTATCAAGAGATGTTTAGACTTTAGGATAAGAATCACCCACACATTAATGTGAATATAAAATAGGGTGGTATGGGACACCAGATTTTATACTCAGATTGATGTAGGAAAGATGGAATGGGACATCGGACCGTGGGATGATGATTATCTTTTAGTCCTAGTTTGGATTTTGAAGTTAGGTTTCATCCTCAAGGGAATTAAGACTTCAAGGAAAAGTTTAATTCGTAAAGGATGAAAGTAGTAAGTATCTTATGATACTTCAAGATGACTTCAAGATCAAGGAAATTGAAGATATGAAGTAAGGAACTTCCAAGATCTTCTTAGAACACTTCAAGCTTAAGTGTTATTGATCAGAAATATTTGATAAATTTCTGAAAGAAGTTGGACTTTTACTTTGAGTTGATCTTTTCAACTAAAGATTCAATTGACTAAGTCAAGTATCAAGTTTCTAGTGTAACTTGATAAATTCACTCTTTTAGACTCAAAGAAATGCACAAGAATTGCATTCACGGAGTCAAAAAGATTGAATGTGACCTGAACTTAGTCTCAAGTGAAGCATTATTTGAATACAAAACTCATCAGCGTAACCTCAGTGGGTCGACACACTGATGTTGGTTACCACACTAGTATCTTGTGGTTGGATGATGTTTTTGATTTTCTTTGAATCTTTTTGAGAATCCAGCTTATTTCTCTTAAAGATAAAGTAAATGCTTCAAATCCCTATTGAAATAGATCTTTGAAAAGTAAAAAGTCCTGAGTCATCTAGTCTTTGACTCATAGCAAGTTTATGTATATTCAAAGTTTGAATTGGTTGTACAGAGTCTTAGTTATTTCTTTCCGCTTTCCAAATCTTTTGAAATTGACTCAGATATGGTATCTGATTCCTTTTGCAAAAGACCAGGGTTAGCCGGTTAGAATAAAATAACTAACTTGAACATCCTAGATAGATGTTATGTACAAGAACCTTTTCAATCTTCAAAAGATGATAAGTCTAAGTGGACTTATTCATTTGAGTTTGCTTCAAGTTATAGCATAAATGATTTCCTGGAGTCCAGTATACTCTAGAATAGGGAAGTTAGGAATTGCTCATCAGATTGACAATTCCCAAGAACTTTCAGTTAAAAGTCTTTGAAAAAAGTCCTAAGTTGGACAATTTTCATTTTGAATTTGAATTGGTGAAGTTAGTATGGTTGATTCCACCGAAATGGTAAACTTTCTCCTACAGTTTACAAAGGATTTTTTCAACTCATTGGGACAAAGTAGTCCTCTAGTCGGGTGAAAAAATCAAGTATCTGTTGGATCAAAGTAAACCATTGTATAAACATCCAAGTTAGATGTTTGAGACAACCAAAACTTCAAGTTCCCCAAAACAAATTCAAGTGAATCAAGAATTCTTAAAGTCTTGCAAGGGATAAGAATCCCACCTTAATTACTAAGTCCATGCACCAGTCATGCCCAGAAATGGACTAGTAATTTGAATCCACCTAATTCACATGTTTGTGCCTAGATCACACATCCAGAAACTGTGAATTAGCCAGGGATGTCATTAGATCCACCCTTATTATTCTTCACTAGTTTGTACTTTGTCCCGTTTATCAAAGTGCAAACCTGGATAGTGTTTTGAATCATTTGGGCAGGGATGCCACCACAGAGATGAGACATGTTCTTCCAGTTCTAGAACATGACCATGTTCTTCCAGTTTTAGAACATGAGGCTCGGGGGTTGCCTACAGTATGTATATAGCTCTATTTTCGAGGACGAAAATCTTTTCCAAGGGGGGAAGAATGTAATAAAGTAAGTCTATGATCCAAGGGTCTGGCCGGTTCAGACAGATCTGAAATCGGACACCGTTTGGTCATCCGTGTGTATGACCAAAGATCTCGAGTTTAGACTTACTAGGAGGTCTTGTGCTCTTGTGAACAAGTGATCCACTTAGCTTAGTGGTTAAGTCTCAAGGATGTGAAGGACGAGGTCTTGGGTTCAATCCCCATGAGGTACATGGGAAGAGTATTTTGCCCAAAGAGCTCTAGAACCTTCTAGAAGCATCCATTGGACACTTGGCGCACATGTAGTTACATGGCTGACACTTGGATGATTAGCATCCACCTGCCCAAGAAGGCAGTCCCCTGGAGAGAGCTAGATATAGAGGCATTTGGTTGGGAGGAGAGTCATCTCTCTAGTATGTGGTGGTCGTAATTCTTAGATTGTTGCACCCACCGAAGCCGCGTCCAAGACAGGCACCACTTCTTGTTGAGGCTGATCTGGAGGTCAGCCGTTTCTTTGATGTTCGGGATTTTGAGTAGGCTATTTCCATTGTGCCATTTGAGACCAAGCGCGTTCGGTGTGTCGTGTCCCATGAGAAGGCGAGTCTTTTGACGATCCCAAGCGAGGCATCTGCTTTGCAAAGTGTTCCATTCTACGTAGGAGATGTTTATGCGAGGGTCAATATCCTCGAAGTTGATCCAGCTGTTGGTGTCATGTTTCCAGAGGTGTTTCCATTTTTTGAATCCTTTGTTCCATAACTTCTTGGCATTTTGAATGTTCCACGACTCCACACTCCGGATGCCATGTATCGGAAACCAGATAGAGTCTTTTTGTCTGATTCCGGCCGCCCACTTCCAGTCCTCACTAATTCTTGTGAAGCTTTTGACTTTATTCCAGCCCTTCCAAAGGGAGCACACGAGATTGGAGCCTTTCGGGAAGACGGGGATCGGGGAGAATAGCAGGGTCATGATGTCAAGATTCTTCCAGTTCGGGAACCCCATGAGGGCCAACTCATGCTTGTTTCTGAAGATCGGCTTGGCCCACGAGGCCTCCCTATTGCACCAAGCCTTAATCATCCATTTGGCTGCCAGTTTGTTGGCCATACACCCAATGTCCAGGATACCAAGCCCCCCGCTATCTCTAGGGCTAGTGTAGATGGCCCATTTGATTTTAGGCACCCCCCTTCTGTTATGATCGCCCGTCCAAAGAAAGTTTCTACAAATACTATTCAGTTTGGACAGGCCTTGCTCGTTCGGTCTCCAGCAAGAAAGGAAATAGATGGTAGAAGAGAGGAGGAACGTGTTGATAACCATCGCACGTCCAGCGAGATTGATTTGCATACCTCTCCAATAGTTAAGCTTGTTTTCGAGTTTGGCCAGCACCCAGTTCCACCGCTGCTCCATAGAGACGCCAAACCCCAAGGGGATTCCAAGAAGTCGAAAGATTTGGCCCTGCGGAATGATTTGACAGCCATGATCAATGAGAAGGCCAGGATGATGTCCCACAATAGCCCTGAAGGCGGTCTTAGAGTGGTTGATTTTGGATCCAGAGGCCTCACAGAAGGTAGCAAGACACCTCCAGAAAGTCTCCAGGCTAGTATTATCATTGTGAACGAACGCGTTCATATCATCGGCAAAAAGTCTCATGATGATTTGACCGTGGTCGTGAGGCAGCCGGAGGCCTTTGATATTGCCAGCCTCCACATGATGTGCCACAAGTCTGCTCAGCCCCTCAGTGGCGACGGCAAAAAGAAGGGGGGCCAGAGGGCACCCTTGTCTAATAGACCTTTTAAGATGGATCGCCTTCGAAAGTTTGCCGTTAACGTTAATTTGGGTCGTTGCGTTTCCGAGAAGGGTCGCGATCATCTTGGTGAATTTCTGACTACATCCGAGATCTTGGAGCGACTGCAGAATATAGTCCCATTCTAGCCTGTCGTAGGCTTTGTCAAAGTCGATCTTGAGGAAGACCACATCTTGATTAGACTCATTTGCAAATTGAATACCTTCCCATATATCCATAATGGTTTCCAGGATAGACCTGCCTTTGATGAAACCTTTTTGGTCCTCACTAAGCCAAGATCTCAGGTGGCACGAGAGTCTGTTGGCGATGACTTTGGCGATGATCTTGTATCCTGTTTGGAGCATCGTAATAGGCCGCCAGTTCTCGATTCTGTTCTTTTCCCCCTTCTTGTGTATCAACTTGATAATTCCATTATTTAGACAAGAAGGAAGAGCACCATACTTTAGCGCTTCTTGCCAAACCATCCGAAGGGGGGTGGCAACCACCAGCTTGAAGGATTTAAAGAACTCGTTAGTGAGTCCGTCGGGTCCCGGGCTTTTACCGAGAGGGAGGGCATCAATGACCTCAATGATTTCTGATTCAGAGATAGGGGCATGAAGCAGGGAGTGGAGGTTGGGTGGTATCCTCCGGGGGGAAACCCTAGAAATTGCAGCCATACAGTCCCTTCTATGGTGGGAGAGGGGGTTCGAGGTTCCCAGGAGTCTCGTGAAGTGCCCTTCGATGATGCCAAAATTATCTTCTTCCGAATTGCATACATTGCCAAGTGGATCTAGCAGTAGGGGGATCGATTCTCTGTTGTGTTTCCTTTTAAGGATACGGCACATCTCTTTGGTGGGTTTGTCGGCTTTGCCAGCCCACCACTCCTTGAAGAAGATTTGCAAGTTTTTCCTTTGTATTTCTTCCTCGTATCTCAACGCTGCTCTGATTTTTCGGAGACCTTTCTGGGCTTGGTGTTTTCCTTTGTTCACTTCCTCCTCGAGCCGCCAGAGTCTGTGGTAGAGAGCTACCCTACGAGCCCGCCGCACAGTCTCGAGCATCTTCTTAGATCTGATCATGATCTTACGAGACTTGTCGACCGCACTTCTCCAGCACTTGGCTGGGGCCAAGCCAGAGGCGAACGCCACCTTCCACACATCGGCAATTTCTTGATGGACGGAGGGGAGAGAGAAGGTGGTTGCGTTGGCATGGAACCACGGAGCCTTGCGGATCTTGTTGGAAGGTTGAAAAGTGATAACGATTGGGTAGTGATCAGAGATAGTGAGGTCAGTGCGTTGCGTGATGGTGGGGTGGCCCCACTGATGGGTAAAACTCTGAGAGATGTAGCATCTGTCGAGTCTAGCTTTCCTCAGGTCCTCGCCAGCTTGGAGATTCGACCAGGAAAAGCCATTCGAGTCTTTGAATTCAACCAAATCCAAGTGAAGTTTGGTCATGTCCCACGTTTCTTTCTCCCGACTGTCGATGACCCTGCCCTTGCCCATCCATCTGTCCATAGGGTCCTCCACCATGTTGAAATCACCACATATGAGCACGTTGTGGGGAAGCGAGTCTAAGGAGGCCCAAGTGTTCAGTCTCTCCAAATCCCCGTTAGGGGCGTACAAAGAAACCATAGTAACACAAAGGGGAGCACCAAAAGAAACAGCAATCCAACGGTGACTTACATCTTCAATGAAGTTCTCAAGCTTTTCAAACCAGAGTTGTTTAACCCCGATAGCCGTTCCTCCAGACCCCCGCGGGTGTTTCGTTGGGATCCACACATGGGCCGAGGAGACCTGCCTCAGCCGTTTCTGGAGGTCTTCTCCGTCAATTTTAATCTCTTGAATACATATAAAGTCTGGGTTTACGCTAATGTCGCGGAGCCATTGACCAATGATGGTCGCTCTTGAGGGGTCGGTTAGCCCTCTAGCATTTAGCGAGATGACAATCATTTTTGTATTGATCCCTCTTTGCGGGAGGGAGCTTTGTCCTTTCTTCTCTTGACTTCATCTTTCTTTTTCGCTGGGATCTGGTCCCGACTTAAAAATCGGTTCTTGTGGGGGCTTTTCCAGGGTAACTCCATGGGCTGTTTTCCTTTGCGGGATGCCCCTTGCTGGGAAGACTTGGGCCCCGTGCTCGGCACCGTTTCCGGGATCGTCGATCCAATGATGGAACTTTCACTATCCATGTTGTCTTCGTTACTAGTGGTGAAACCATCTTCTTTGCTTGTAGTGTAGCCCTCCTGGGGGGTTTCTTTATTGTCGGGGATCTCTAGGGCTTTGTCGTAGATGTCTACCTCAAGTAGCTTCCCACCTGGGTAGTCAAGCTCATTGATTTCCTTTTCTAGATTGCAATACAAGTTGCTATAGGGGGTATGTGGCAGGTTGTTTCTCTCACCGTTGGCCCTAGGGCTTCTTTTCCTTCTTCTTCTAACTTCAGTAAAGCCATCAGCATCAGCTTGTGGATTCAGGAGGCCCTTGCCTTCCCCTTCCTTGGTCGAGTGGGTCAAATCGCCAATGTTGTCTTGAGCAGTTTTGGAGGCTTCTTGAAAGCGCTTGTTTTTTTGCCTGAGAGGGCAATCTTTAATCCTGTGACCTTGCTGGCCACAACGAAAGCACGCGTTGGGAAGGTTTTTGTAGGTGAGGTCCTGCTCCCATACATCTCCTTCGCCCATGTCCACTTTGATCATTGATGGAAGCGGCGAACTGAGGTCGGCCTCGACACAGATTTGGGGGTGCCACCTAGCATTGAACGAGTGTCTTGCACCTTCATAGATGAGACCACCAATGTCTTCGCGTGAAGCCAGCGGCTTGCCGATAGGAGAGACAATGTCCCACACGAAGTTGTACAAGAAGTAAGGAAGGTTAGGGAGCTCAACCCAAAGAGGGTACCGAAGCGATTTCGATTTGTCGAGAGTAAAGTCCGGGGACCATCTGAATAGGCACAGGGTCGCCCGACCGAGCTGCCAGGTGCCAACGCTTAGGGCTTGGAACGCCATCTCTTCATTTTCAAAGACTAGCAGCATGTGGTTCGCCGGTAAGAACTGACATTTGCTAACAATTAGTCCTCGAGGGAACCACTCTTTTCGAAGCCATTGTCGCACAGTTTCGAGCGGGGGCCTAGGGCCAAACACTTGGCCGACGAGGCAAAATTTCTTGAGCTCCTCCTGAGCAGACAGAACTGCGGGTCTACTGAGGGACACGATGGGGGATTCAACCCTTTCGGATGCCTCAGGGGCGGCACACGACCCCCCCTCCAGCAGGGCGGCCATGATATCGGTCTCCCCAGGGGGAGGGGCCCGATTACTTTTCACGAGAGAGGAGGAAGCCACATCCATGGCCAAAAGGAACTTGCACCACTTTTACTTTTCAATATCCAAAGGCAAAACCCTCCAACATGGAGAGAAAACTGACCACAAACAAGGAAGACTCCCCCCTCCGATCACATCGAAGCCTAACACTCCTTTTTAAGGGAAAGACTATAAGGCCAAAAATCCCACAAAAAGGGAAAGGCTCCTTTTTTCCGAATCTTTTCTTCTTTTTCGAATCTTTTCTCTTTTTCTTTTCTTTTTTCTTTTTTTTTTCTTTTTATATTTCTTTTTTCTTTTTCTTCTTCTTTTTTTTTTCTTTTTCTTTTTCTTTTTCTTTTTCTTTTTCTTTTTCTTTTCCTCTCTCTTTTTTTGAAGCGCTAAAGCGAAAAAAAGACTCCCTTTAAGACCAGAGCGAATGGCGGCACTTAAAGACTGATGGCGTGTTGCTTGTTTTGACTAAAGGAGAGACCCGAGCATGCGACAAGGCGTCCATTCTGTTTTCGCTGCCTGAAATGAGGCGCCTCAGCCACGTGGCCAACCCGACTCACAAGGAGCCTTACCAGGGAGACGAGGGGCCAGTCTGGCTGACAGTCGCAACCACACAATCGCGATGGCCCGCCAAGGATTTGAATTGAGGGAAGCCCCCGCGATGGGCAAGAGCCCTCGATGGTCTGACGGCCGACTACGATAACACCTCGGGAGTCGAGCCCCCCCTGCGAGTGATCCCCCGGAGCGCAGCCCGAGGTGAGACGGTGGGCGTGAGCCACACCGTCACGATGGGCCACAAGCCTCACCGCCGATGGACTTGAAAAGCGATGGTACGGAGGCGGGTCGACGATCTTTGGCGAGTCGCGATGGCCCCTGAACCGCGATGGTACGGAGCCAGAAGAGCACCGTCACGATGCCTTACTGTCCCGTCCAGAAGAGGCGTGCGCAAGTACCGAGGTGGCACCGTCGCGATGAGGCCTCAGCACACCGTCGCGATGAGAACAGCACCTCCGACCCACGGCTTTTTGCGTTCTTCTGATGCGCGGGAGCTTGGGAGCATCACGACGGCAGCTTCGGAGCTTCTCTGGTTATATTTGTTGGAATTGTCCAGCGTTTCTCTAGTTGTTTTAAGTAGCCTTTATTTTATGCTCCAACCACCAAGACTTCAGCCTCCAGCGTTACTACACAATATGCAACCAGCAAGGCAATGTGCGGTGTGCCTCGACCTTCGTCGCCCACATTACCTGTCTAGTGTCGATCCACACCTGCACAGCAGAATCTTTGATGTTGCGTGGTCTGTGCATACTATTCTGTTGTTACTGTTGTTGACGAAATTGATTGCTCCATACTGTTTGCTTCATTTGTAGATACATTGCTCCCTCCCGATGTCATCACTAACCTTTTTCCATCACGCCTTGTCTCTATTTGTTGTTAAAAGAAGGCCGAGGAGACTTCTTGTGGGCCGCTTGGGAGACTTCTTTGATTGTCCTTTGGGCTGCCGATGTCCCTTGACGAACCATTGTACGAAACATTCGGAAGAATGGAAATGTTGATGTCCTCTTCCAGCAGTGTAGGAAGCGTGGGGAGGAACACAGTACACTCTGTTTCTGCGCTGTTCACAGTTGTGGTCTCTTTCCGGTATGACATGAGTTCGCGAATCGCGACGAAGAAATCTGTGCATTTCCTTGTATGATGGTCGGCGAATGGCCGTTTTCTTCCAGCTGTGAAGAATGAGGAGTCAAGCTCCTCTTCGAGTGATTGAGGAGGCGTTGTTCTGCGGATGGCTGTTGATCGTAGCAGCGTTTTTCCCACCTTTGGATGCAGAGAGAGAGAGAGAGAGAATCTGAAACATGTGTAATTATCTCCTTGAATGATGGTCGGCGAACGGCGTTTTCTTCCAGCTGTGAACGGCGTTTTTCTCTTCCAGTGATTGAGACAATGAGGAGGCGTTGTTCGGCAGAGGGCTGTTGATCGTAGCAGCATTTTTCCCACCTTTGGATGCACAGAGAGAGAGAATGAATCTGAAACGTGTGAATTATTTTTTTTTTTTTTTTTCGAGAGAACAAGGAAAAGATTATATTAAAGAAGGGATGTATACAATGTACAAAGGGCAGGATATGCACCCCACGAGACCCCAAAGGGAACTACAGATTACAGACCATGAGGAACCTCAATGGAGAGTACAATTCCAGCAACATCCTTTTCCATCTATGAAAGGGGATGGTAGAAACAATAACGGCTTTAGATAAATCGTGAGAGGGGCAATCTTTAATGGCTGAAATACATTCGTTTCCTATTGAACAAAGTTCGAGACATAGGTTACGAATAGAAGAGTAGAGGTTTCTCTTGGATTGGAATAGAGCACAGTTTCGATATCTCCAGATTTGCCAGAGGATACTGCTCCTCCACATGTTCCAAAGGACTACGTCCATATCCACACAACAACCCAGCAAAATCTCAGGTTCAGTAAGGGGCCCTCTATTTCTAAGGGCAACAACGTTGTCGAGCAAGCTCCAAAACTTCTTGGCGACCATACAATTCATAAAGAGGTGGGGTAAATCTTCCTCTTTGCCACAGTGTATACACATCCCTGCGTTAATATTAATCTTTTGGGCCCGTTTCCCAATCCATAAACCATTATGAATGATGAGCCATATGAGGATAGAGTGCTTGTTGCATTTCGAGAAGGCCCAGATGCATTTGAAGCGGTATCTCCATTGGTTTGAAGACCAGTTGATCTTCCATCTCTGATTAAGTTTGTCTTTTATTTCTTCAAGGTCTCCTTTGCACTTCTTAAAACTATGCAGCATCTTTTTAGTGACATCTTCAATAGTGAGAGGTTTGTCCTGGCAGGTGACGATCTCCTCCCTGAGAAGCGCGACTTTCTTTCTTAAAACATGCTTGCACCCAGGTGAGAGGTCATCAAGTCTGTTTATTTGAGTGTCTGAGAGCAGATTGCCTTGGAACAGGAAGTCCCCCCTAGGAATGGAAACCGGCTTTCGCACACTTATGTTCTGTTATATCAAGCGAGTCGTTGTTCCTGCTAGCAAACCATCCGAACCAGGGTGAGTCCTGCAAGAGAAAAGTTTTATTACTATAAAGTTTGACCTCAGGACAGTATGCCTGTTTCACCTTCATCCAAACTTTCCACATCCTGGTGGAGAGAGGGCTTCCAACAAGGCTGAAAATCTTGGGGGAGACAAGGATATCCCAAAGGCGCACAACTTTCCATGATTTGTATCCCTGCATTTGAAAGCGGTTAATTTTTCTTTTGAGAAGCACAGCCCAAATGTCATTAGAGAAGCTACATCTGTGTATCCATTTAGCTATCAAAATTTTTGCCATTTTAATAGGGCACAATATTCCCAGACCGCCTTCATTTTTCAGAAGACAGCACATCTTCCACGAGACTTTGGATATTTTATGAGCTTGGTTGTCACCACCCCACAAGAATCTTTTGGAAAGGCAAATAACCTGATTGAGTTGCTTACGCATCGGTACCCAACAAGACAAGAAATAGATTAATGAGGGCAACAAATAATTATTGAGAACGAACGCTCTATGGGAAAGCGAGCTTTGACATTTATACCAGGAAAACACTTTACCCTTGAATTTATTGACCACCCATTGCCACCTTTGTTCAAGGGAAACATTGAATCCCATGGGGATACCAAGCAGCCTAAAGACTTCTCCATCCTTAATGGGTCTGCAGTCCAGAGCGGAGACCATACTCGGGGTGGAACTGTTGGAGGACCAAAATCCCGTTTTAGTGTGGTTAACTTTGGACCCACTTACCAGGCAGAAAGTGTTCAAACAATCCAGGAAGGAACTCGTCGATTGGTTGTCAGCATTGATAATAACGTTCGTATCATCTGCGAACATTTGGAGACAAACCTTTTTTTCAGAATCAGAAATATCAATACCTCTGATCAATCCTTTACTCATAGAATCCTTGACCAACCACCCTAGCGAGTCGCTAACGATAGTGAACAACAGAGGGGCGAGCGGGCATCCTTGCCTGATAGATCTTTTTAGGGGGAAAGGGTTGGACAGTCTCCCGTTAAGGGACACCCTGGTGTTAGCGTTACCGAACAGAGTACTCACGCTTCTGATAAACTTCCTTCCCGCCTCGGAATCTTGAAGGGACTGAAGGATGAAGTTCCATTCGACCCTCTCATACGCTTTATCAAAGTGGATCTAAAAAAAAAAAGGAAATCTTGATTATTGTCCCTGGCTTCTTCCATACCTTCCCATAAGGAGATAATAGTGTCAAGGATAAAACGGCCTTTTATGAAACCCTTTTGCTCGGGAAGGATAATCTTGTCCATAATAGGGCTAAGCCTCCTAGCGATGGTACCAGCAATAATCTTGTATATGGAAGACATGCATGTTATAGGGCGCCAGTTGTTAAGGTCTTCCTTATTACCTTTTTTGTGAATGAGCCTTATGACATTAACAACCGGAAAGCCTCATTCCAAATCTTGAGGATGAAGGGGCTAATGAAGTCGTTTAGCTTAGTGAAGAACTCATTAGGTATACCATCTAGGCCTGGAGTCTTCCCGCTGTTTAAATTGACAATCGTGTCTTTGATCTCCTCCACAGACAAGGGTAAATCCAAAACAGTGGCCAGTCTCTGACGGATAGTTTTTTTTCTTAGCATAGCGATTTTGGCACGGGCATACCTGACCTCTTCCCCCGTATTGGGAGGACTAGAAAAGACCTCAGTATAGAAATCAGTAGCCACTTCAAGGCTTTCCTCAGGATTGTTCGCCACAGAACCATTCTTTTTCTTGAGGAGAGGAATATAATCTTTAAGTTTCTTTTTTTTTAGCAAATCATGCATGTTTTTGCAGGGTTTGTCCATTTTACCCGCCCAAAAGTCTCTGGACTTGGCAAGGTCGCGATAAGCTTCAAGATAAAACTCTTTTCTAAGACTACACTGGAGCTCTAGAAAGCGCTTGCTATTCGGGGAGGACTGAAGAGAGTTAAGCTCCGAAAGGAGTTTGCTTCTCTTGGCCTCCCTAATGGCTTTGGCCTTAGCAGTGAATTGAGCAAACAGATCACGAATGGCGTTGACTGCCCGCTCCCACGCCCTAGCGAGGGAGGGGTTGGAGGCAAAACTTCTGGCCAATATAGACTTGATTTGGTCGATGACTAAGGGAATGTTAAGCAAGCTAGCGTCCAGATGAGGCCAACCAGCTCTAGAGATCGGGCTACCTTTTTGGATGGAAACCTGAAGGGGCTTGCGGTCGGATAAAAGGAGATGACTATCTAACTTACAATCGGCATTGCTCCAGCTCTGATAAAGCGAGGCACTCGCATAAATTCTATCAAGCCTAGCCGCCGCAAAGGAATTTCCCCCCTGATTATTGGTCCACGTGCAACCCGTGTGGCAGGAAATATCCATGAGATCATACTTATTACAGAGATCAACCCACTCTCTTTTCTCAGCTCCACAAAGGACTTCCCCCTTGGACTCAAATCTATCCTGCAGAGCCGTGACCATATTGAAGTCCCCTATGATAATCATAGGATCGTTAAAACAACACAAATCATTCCAACACTTGGCATGACCCGTAGAGGTATTGCTGGCATAAACATTGACAAGAACAAAATTAAATGGAAAACCCAACTTTATAGCTAACCACTGATGATCCTGGCTATAGAAGACATTCTCAATACAGTTTGCAGACTAGTTTTGAATGCCTATGGCAATGCCCCCCTTACCGACATGATCAGAACAATACCAACTATAATTATTAGAAATAGCATTGAGATTAATACGGAGGTGATTTTTATCACCTTTTAGCTCCTGCAGACATAAACACAAAGGCAAAGAGTGGCACTTCAACCAGTTGGACAACCATTTAGCACGACTAGCGTCAGAGAGACCTCTGACATTAAGAGAAAAAATCGAGAAACTAGACATGATAACAGCGAACAGAGACCGCACCAACCAAAAGAGATTACTTCTTATAATTCTTAGATGGCTTTCTAACTGCAGAGAGCTTCTGGGCATTTCTTTTCGTTTCTGGAAGCTCAGAGGCAACTTATGCGGAGCATCACTTTGGACTTGCAAACTTGGTACAGACTCTGGTTCTTCTTGCTCACCAAGATCCGAACTAATTTGATCCAACTGCATCTGGTCTACCTCGTTAAGCTGTTCTTCGAAGCAATCAACTTCATTAGAAGAAGGAGGGATATCAATCATTCTCTTACCTTTTTTTTTAACCATTGTCCAACCTCCATTATCCCGATTGGATGGAAGGAAAGAGGTGGAGGTGTTCGGCTTGAACCTGTTAGGGTCCACATTTTCCTTTCCTTCTGAACACACTATTTTTTCTTCAAATGGATTGAACACATTATCTAAGAGAACTTCGAACGGGTTCATTCCCTGCAGAGTGCTCTTCCTCCTTTTTTGAGGAGCTTTTTTGCTTTTCATAGATGGAGGATTTGGCATCTGAGCACCCTGGACTCGGCTTCCCGAAGCTTCCACTTGACATCTAGAATGTATCAGCTCGTTAGTTACTTCCTTGGAACTAGAAAGCAGAGGAGAGTCCCTGATTAGATGTCCCTATTTATAGCAGTTGAAGCACGCATTAGGGAGATTACGGTAAACGACTCTCTGAGCATGCAGGTGCTTGCCTTCAGAGTCCTTGATGATTATGGACATTTTTATATCTTTTGCAATGTCGACCTCTACCATTATGTGAGGATCCGACTTGGGATTGATACCATTTGTTCTGGCTTTCTGTCCTAAAACTTTACCAGCCATAGCTCCTAAACTCCCCACCCAAGGGTAAAATTCAACAGGGAGCGCAGGGAATTCAACCCATATGGAGATTTTAGTGGGTTTAGGTCCCCTAGGGTTGAAACCAGGGAACCACTTGAAGAAAGACACCGGGCTTCCTTTGATCAGCCATTGACCCTCTGAAATGACATAGAAAGCATTGTTAGCTTCTTCGAAAAAAAAACAGGTAGTATCCGTTTGGGAGGTACTGTATTTGCTTGACAAACAACCCTCGACTTTTCCAACACTTTTTGATCCAAGACTTCAAAACATCTTGAGGGGGACGGGGGCCATGGCATAGGCCTATGACCACCCTCTCACAGAGCTGATTTTGCCAGCTCATAAAAGAGTTACTATCAATGACCAAAGTGTTGTCTTCCTCAACGAACTGAACATCATCGAGATTAAGCTTGTGCGAGTCATCCCGGGCTAAGCCCTTTCCTTTGACATCCGCAGGACACGGGGAGGACGTCTTACCCGGAATGCAGTGAGAGAAAGGAACGACCTGGGGAGCACATTGAAGCGCGGTGACTTCTGAGTATGACGATGGCTGCTTCAGAGCCACATCTCCTTCAACGGAAACATCGTGCACAGGGGCTTCCAGGGCCGCAGGGCCTTGAGCAGACCAACCATTAGCTAGGGCATCTTGGAGGGCCATCGGGAAGAAGGAGAGAGGACCCCTGCCCCCGGAGGAGACAAGGGAAAGGACGAAGGGCTTCACTACCCGGTGGGAAAACCCACCCTTAGCAATAACTCCGCCACAACTCCACTACCTTCACCGTCACCAACATGTGAATTAGTTGTCTCCTGTGGGCCATGCAGGAAATAACGGGATTCTAATCAGTGAGGACCCACACCGAGAAAACTGTTTCCCAAGTTGGAAAATGCCAGTTTGCCAACTATACGAAACTGCTTATGACTCGATTGAGAATCAGATCCTCAGGAAAACTGAGGCTTTTTGAGAGTACGACAAATGCTGCCTTTTTGAGAGTCCCACAACTACCACATTGTCTTGTTTCATTCAGAGATATATCATAAAACCAACCTAAGAAGCAAGGCTGAAAGAGTCAATCTAAGAACCAAATCTTCGATGGCACCTCTTGTAGCACTCGCTATTAGGGGAGGCGGTTGGCTACTCATCAAGGTTGTGGAAGATTTGGATGGAGTGATGTGCTGTCAATTTTGGCAAAACTCCAATGGAATGGTCGATTGAAAAATCCTTGTTTCTTCTAGGAAAAAGAATCTCCCGTGATAATAGATCCCCACTATTTAGGCACCATTGTATTTATGTCCTCGGTAATGCCCTCTAGCTCACCGAACTTGTCCCCTACATTGTGGGATTCAGGGGGTCCCATGGGCACTAGTCCCATTCACCTGTAACTTTTCTCTTTTATTTTAATTAAAGTTCGGGAGAATAGGCCAAGGTTGAACTTCCTTTTATTAAAAAAAAAGGCTCAAAGAGGCAATCTTTTTGAATGAAAGAAACACAAATCGTCGCCTCGACCTTATCCGCCTGCCGCCCCTTTGGGTGTTCCCCCTCCTCCTGAAGGAGGACTTGATGAGGTGGGGGTCTTATTGGGTGGGACCTAGCCCCCCCACTTCATCTAGTGAAAAAGAGATGAATCGGGCCAACCTGCCTGCCACCATGATTTGGGAGCCCATTGTAAGAAGCGACTCTAAACCCTTTTTTTTCAAATGGAGGTTCAAGAACCACCTACTCCTCTCCCTTGATTAGTTAGGGGCTATTACGAGTGTTTGATTCATTTGAGTTCTTACTCTCATTATACTATGGAACTCTAATGTGAGATATTTAGACCCATGCTTAGTGATAAGCTTCCATCCCTATTCTCATTATATCCTAGGGAGTGCTTCTCAACTATTATGAGTATTTGATTCATATTAATTCTTTCTCTCATAACAATAAAGAAGTCTATGTTGGATTTTGAGGACCGAGGAACCATGCAAACTATTGGGTGTGTGTAGAAGTGTGAGAGACACACTAGAAGCACACACAAGGAGCACAAGCAAAGCAAGACACACAGAGAAGATGGACGGCTAGAATAGCTCTCTCTATTAAAAAGAGCATAATAATATCCCTCAGTAAAAAGTAGCACCACATATGAGAGTATCAAGTATGTGGTAACATAGGGAAAAAACCTCTAGCCAACACAAGTAGAAAGAACCCATGTATAGGAAAAACACTCACATAAGAGCTACTCAAGGAACACATGTGTAACAAACCCCTTAGAGTGAATGGTGTGAACACATACAGGGAGTGAGAGATCAGCCCCCACAAGGTAATAAGCCTAAAGCTTTGCGAAAAGCTTCAAACTTTTCCCGTGGAATAGCTTTGGTGAATATATTTACCGCATTATCTTGTGTAGGCACATATACCGAATGAATAGGCGCTCACTCACATAGTGATAATGCACCTCAATATGTTTGGTCGATGCAAAAAACACTGGGTTTCATGCAACAACCAATGCACCCTGACTATCAATGAGAATATGGGTGGCAACATCAATCTGCATGGAAAGATCCATCAATAGGCATCTCAACCATATACACTCTACCATAGTTGTGAAAACTACCCTATAGTCAGCTTCAAAACTCGATGTCCCCACTGTAGGATACTTCTTAGTCAACTAAGATATACTTGAGTCTCAAAGGAAAAATCAGTTACCTCTAGTGGACACGTGAGTATCATAACAACCAGCCCAATCACTATCTGTAAAAGCATGTCAGCATGGTTCAATATCTCTTCCATAAAAGAGACCTAAACTCAAAGTGCCTTTGAGATATCTAAACACAAGTTTCACCGCTTGCCAATGCTTAATGCCAGGGCTATGCATGAATCCACTTAACTGGGAAACTACATATTGTATATCCAGCTTTGCATTGCATGCATATATAAGACATCCCACAACTTGTTGATAAAGAGAAGTGTCAATTGCATCACTAGAATCGTCAATTAAGAACTTAAAACCTGTCTCAACTGGCATGGAAACTGGCTTGCAATCCTCAAAATGTTGAAGTGGTTTGTCAACATAATTTTCTTGATGCATAATGATTCCCCCTTCAATAGATACAAAGTAGATGCCAAGATAGTAACTCAAGAGACCAAGATAAGGGACATCAAAAGTTCACTACAAATCAGCCATACGAATACCAAGTTTTGCATCACATGACCTAGTCAAGAGTATGTCATCGACATAAAGAACAAATACTATATGATCAGCCCCATCTTTGCGTACATAAAGCATGCTTTCAATTAGAGTACATGTGAAGCCAAGGGCAATCAAGTGCTTATGGATTTTATCATACCATTCACCTAGAGCTTTCTTGAGACCATACAAGGCTTCATGCAAGAGAAAAACTATATGCTCTTGCCCTTTCATGGCAAATCAAGAAGGTTGCTTCACATAAACCTCTTCTTGCAAATCACCATTCAAGAAAGCTATTTTTATGTCCAACTAAGTAAATTCCAATCTTGATGGGTATTCTATGCAAGAATGGTACAAATGGTAGTCATGCATGAAGTAGGTACAAAAGTTTCCTCATAATCAATGCCTATTTATTGCGCATATCCATTCGCAACCAATCTAGCTTTGTTGCGATCAATTCTACTATCTAACTTTCTTTTAAGCTTGTAAACCCACTTTACACTCTCCTTTTGCTTACTTCATCATAATAGCCAACTGTAATGCATTCAGTGGAGCTCACAAACCTATGCAAAGGAGTGTGATTTACGTTTGTCTTCACCCTGCAAACAAGAACTATGAGTCACAGAGAGCATCATTAAAGCCATGGAGATAGAAAGAAGATTACTTACCACGTGAGGCACTCCATAGCATGACATCTTGCCTTCAGAGCAGTTGAAACAGAGAAAGACTGGTCTCTGCTATGGAAAATTACTATCCTCCAAAGAGGAGACATAGTCAACTCTGCAAAATCAGTGACCATCTTCCGAATCTGAGGGTGTTTGAAGGGTTCATCATCATTAATTGATCCCAACATCCTAAATCCATAGGGTATGTCTGTTATGAGAAGGGAGAAATGTTTTCTAGGCACAACAGAACAAATATTATTTACATCACTACAGAATACATTGTAATATACAAGCCTAAGGGGGTCTAGGGGATTGGAGAAACATTTCATATCAGGTTCATCATCAAAATCCATCTCCTTGGCTTTCAGTCTAGATTTCTCATGCCTTGCTCTTTGAATGTGAGCCAGGAATGTAGGGGGGCAATCATCTAGTAGCTCTGCAGACTTACTTTTCTTTGGTTTCTGTAGAAAAAAGTGGAAAGACAATTAAATGAGCTCTTCAATATAGCAAACAAAACATAAGGAACCGATGCATGGCATCGATTTCGTGTGGGGGTAGATGCCAGGCATCGACTTTCTACTGAAAGTCGATGCCTGGCATCGACTTTGGGACATAAGTCGATGCCTGGCATCGACTTATGCCACGAGGTCGATGCCAGGCATCGACTTATGCTGCAGGTCGATGCCAGGCATCGACCTATGCCCCCAAGTCGATGCCAGGCATCAACTTTTGGCTGTAGGTCGATGCCAGGCATCAAATTTAGCAGTAAGTCGATGCCAGGCATCGAATTCGTAACTAAAAGCCTGGCATCAAATTCCTTAGGTGAATCAAGGCATCTAACCTAATGGCAAACCAGGCACAACCTCAGAAAGAGAACCTACCCAATCACGAAACAGGATAAAATATTCTGACAAAGCTTTGTAGGATGATGTGGTTGGATAGTCTACTTGGACCTCTGTCCAAGAAAAGAAACCGAGCCTCTTCATCATCACCTCCTGAATCTTCATGTATACTTTATGACTACAGTCACAAAAATAAAAAAGAGACTAGGTTAGACCAGAAACATGGGAGGAGGGAAAAAGGATCTGAGAATAACATACATACTTATTGAGCTCAGTCACCATCTTCTCCAGGCTTAACTCCTTGGAGATTACCCTTGAGAAAGTTGATATAATCAATGTATCATCCTTGATTCCTTGAAGGGCCCTCCATGGTGTCAACTTCATGTCCTCAGGAGCCTCTTCAATTGAGAGGTCAACTTTCCTTCCCTTTCCCTTTAGATCAACCTGTGGGTCTGGCCTCGACTTTCGTTGCTTCTGGCCCTTGACCTCCTTGTTCTCCCACATTGTGAAAATTTTATCTTGTAGATCCTAGATCTCACCTGATCTGAATGCCAGTTGAAACCATGGATCATATTTCCTCAAAGCATCAGACTTTCTATTCTCATCGAGTGCAATTCCAACCTCAATAAGGCATTGCTTTCGTAGATTGGGATGTATTCTTCCAGCTTCCTTCACAAGACAATCTTCATATTCATGGTGGAAGAACCGAATTCTCTCTATGAGGACATTTTTTGCTTGTAGTCATTGTCATTGTTGTGATCCCAAGCAAGAAGCTTGGCTTCCTCAGTTGTAAGACCAGCATATATCTTACACTCTGCATACCTAAAGAAAAATGTGGTAGGGTGCTCCTTCACTAGCTGTCTACGGGCCTCTGCAGAGTGTCAACCTCCAATCACATCATAAGTATAATCCTCAAACAAACCCTCATTGAACTCGTCCACAGAGCTGCACTCATTCGGATCCACCATGACAAGGAATGGCACAACAGTAGCATGAGGATTTATTTTCATTTTCTTCTTAAGATTCTGCACATGCAAATTGTGTGGCTCCCTGATCTCAAGGGGCCTCCTCCCTGTGACTGTATCTATTGGTGGCCTCTGGATGATATTGATTGGAAGGTGGAACAACTGCCCCTTCTTCAAAACTTTTCTTCTAGCTATGTCCTCCCTCATCTTGTTCTGCTCAGTACCAAGAACACTCGAGGCAAGCTCTCCACCAGGTGCAACAATTATATCCTCAGAGCTAGAGCTTGAGTCAGAAGACTCCTCTTCTGAAATTCTCTTCTTTTTCTTTTGGAACTTTTTCTGCACGCTCTGCTTACCCCTTGCCTTTACAGGGGTTGTCATCTTCTATTGTGTTGGCATGATGTTGCCCTGGATCCATGGCATCAAGTCCTTGATAAGATTCACTGAGTCCCTGCATATCTCAGCTAGCCCATCTGGAACACAGCACTCTGGGCACAAGAAATCCATCTTGCATATAACATTTCTTAAACTTTCGATGTCTCTACCAAGAAAAGGAGGTTGTCAGAATCCCCATCTTCATAATCCAGTTTGTACACAAGGCCATACTAAAAACCTTGTGTTGTCGTGATCTTTCCTCTCCCATATGCCCCTGCAAACACAAGAAGGACTGCATTCTTTTCTTCAACATACTGAAGGCACCACTCCAGATTTGTCATGTCCCGCAGTGGACGATCTGTCCTTAAGACCTCTGCGTCCCTCGACCTATCCTTCATAGTTGTATCATCCTCAGGAATTTTGATGCTACTCTGTCCACCAGAGGATATTCCTAGCGGGTTGCTGGCCTTCTCAGAGGATAAGGATGCAATAATTTTCTTTGGTTTTGCTTGGTGACCAATGCCTTTGTCACGTTGCTGATCACCAGATCCCATGGTGACTCTCAGCTTCCTAAAGGGCCTCTCACTCTTGGACTCCGCATCCCTGAAGGCGCTTGGAAATATCAGCTCATACGTAAATGTGGTTTTCAAAGGCCCAAGTCGATGCCAGGCATCAACTTCTAAGTGCAAGTCGATGCCAGGCATCGACTTTTAAGTGCAAGTCGATGCCACGCATCGGCTTTGTGTGCAAGTCGATGCCCCGCATCGACTTGAGGGTGCAAGTCGATGCCAGGCATCGACTTGCACCCCCAAGTCGATGCCTGGCATCGACTTGCACCCCCAAGTCGATGCCTGGCATCGACTTGCACCCCCAAGTCGATGCCTGGCATCGACTTGCACCCTCAAGTCGATGCCGGGCATCGACTTGCACACAAAGTCGATGCTTTGCATCGACTTGCACTTAAAAGTCGATGCTTGGCATCGACTTGAACCTAAAAGTCGATGCCTAGCATCGACTTGAACCGAAAAGTCGATGTCAGGCATCGACTTTGCACCCTAAAGTCGATGCCTGGCATCGACTTTCAGGCCAACTTCGATGCCAGGCAAGTCGATGCCTGGCATCGACTTTTAGGTGTAAGTCGATGCTAGGCATCAACTTGCACGGAAAAGTCGATGCCTGGCATCGACTTGCAGCCTCAAGTCGATGCCTGGCATCGACTTGCACCTGCAAGTCGATGCCTGGCATCGACTTGCACACAAAGTCGATGCCTGGCATCGACTCGTATGTGTAAGTCAATGCCAAGCATCGACTTGCACCGAAAAAGTCAGTGCCTGGCATCGACTTGCAGCCTCAAGTCGATGCCTGGCATCGACTTACACCTAAAAGTTGATGCCAGGCATCGAGCTGTACCCTCATTGGATCTATATTTTTAGAGCTAAGAAAAATAAAAACCTAGAAAGCAGACTCTTTACACAAACATACAAAGGGAATCTTTTAGGAATCTTTTTTTATGGTATGATTTTGTCTATCTCTTGGTACTCTTGCCAACATTCTTCTTCTCCATCAGAGTTGCCTTGCTGGTATGCTGAGCTCTGTGCTCCATGGTTGTCTGTGCTCTGTTGCTCTCTCTTGCTCGTGGATTTTGAAAATGAGAATGATCTCGTCCTCTGCTATTTATAGGCAATTGGGTAACTTAAACCAGAGACTAACTGGATCTAACTGAATGAGTCCAGTTGCTAACTATATCTGTCAACTTATCTAACCAGGGAATACCACTCACACAAATAGGTTGTTTCAGAGCCACTTTAATGAAATATTCATAGAACCTTGCAACTATTTATATACATTTGCATGGAAATTACACTTCAATGGCAAGAGTATGGTATGTACATGTGGATGTCTAATCTCATGTAGAATTTTTTTCTTAGAATCTCTTGCTTGGGAGAAAATCAAGTCTAAGTTGTGTTGAATATGGGAGATTAATGACATCTTTATAGTGTTATCCTCCTCACTTTAGTTCATATTCACATTTATCTTGTAACACATTGTTGAAATGGAAAATCAGTGTATGAATAAACGTTCAAGTAAAGAGCTCTGGGGTAATTTCGACAAAATATGTTGGTAATTCAACAAAATAGCTTGGTAATTTCAAACGTCACTCATTGTCTTTGCATCCAACGTTCAGAAAAGTCGTAGATTCAAAATTCGTTTGAAAATCTTTTGTAACAAGCATATACTTAATTCTTACATATAATTCATACATATACTTTTCCATATACTTCTTACATGTACATTTCCGTGTACCTCTTTTACACATAATTCTTTTTTAATATACTTTCATCTACCTCTTTGAGATCTAGCCAAGACCACAATAAAACCTAATCTTTGAAATCTTAACCAAAGGTAAAATTTCTTCTTGTATAGTCTTCAATGGCACTACTCCAAACAATTTTAATATATAATCCAGTTGGAACTCAACTTGGATATATTTTGATTCACTCACAATGCTAAGACTCAATGACTCATATCTAGTTAGAAATCAACTGTGTTTCTCATTTCAAAGGTGAATCAAATCTTTGGTTCCCTTATTAGTGTATATTTGAGTAATTAAGTGATTTGATGTAATTTGATGTTTAATGTTATTTAATGTACTTTAATAAACTTTTGATTTCATATCTTCTTGATGTGACATTTGATGTGACATCTTCACTTGATCTCGGATTTCTACTTATTAAAAAAGGTCATTCATCTTCAGTCTTCTGTGAACTCAGTGAAGATGAGCTCAATCTTTTCAGTGGATGCTTGGGCATCAGCTTCCTCTGCTCATATTGATACAGTTTCGGATTCATTGTTCTCAATTGACCCTTTCCACAGAAGTGATGATCCCTATGATTTAGAACGTGCTGATGATTCCATCTTTTCTGTTGAGTCATTTAAGTTATCCAATTCACAGTGCAATGTTGCTCAACCAAATGCACCTCTTGATCTCCCATCTGATCCAACCATTGATCTCCGTTCTGACTCAAGTGCATGTGGAGCAACGGAAAAGCAAAGCAAGCTCAATCTACGATTTAAAAGAAGGCCTCGTGAAGTAAGTCAAAAAAGATTTAAATTTCTTACTTCAGATAGACAGATTGCATTGGATATTGTGAAGCATTGTTGTGGTTTGAAATGTTTGTACAATTTAGGAATGAAGAAACTAAAGCACCTAAGAGAAAAATTCCTCCATTTAGATAGTGAAAGGCAGGATATATACCTTGTTTCTCGCATGCAAATGATTGAGGATAATATGTCAGTAACACGTGTTGGTTTTGAATATTTCTTTAGTCAAGGGATGCGATGCTGTAGGGCTGCATTTAAAATTGCAATGGGTGTGGGAAATTTTAGAATACATAGGGTTCAACAAGGGCTTTTGAATGGGGATCTCATTTTGGATACGTTCCATGTTGGGACCAAAGGATCTGTTGGACGTCATGCAATGAATTGGATGATGAACTATTTTAGCTTGCATTGTGAGGTTATGCCTACAACTGGAAGGTTGCACTTGTCAGATAACTTTACTCGTCGAGAGGTATTTCAAATATATAGAGAAGACATGGAAAATAGAAATGAAAAGTATGTGTTGTATCGTCACTTTACTCGATTATGGAAGGAAGAGTTTAACAATGTTTCTATTCCTCGTAAAGTTAGAATGGGTGAATGTTCAGTTTGCGCCACTTTGAAAAACATGGCAAAAGGGGCTACAACACCACATGAAAAGAATAATTTTAAAAACCTTCTTAACAACCATCGTGAGAGTCAAGCTTTAGAGAGAAAGAAAGCAATTCATCATCGAAGTAAAGCACTCAGAAATCCGGAGCGTTATATGTGTTTGTTGATCGAAGGTATGGATCAAAAAAAAACTTGTTTGCCACATTTTTATCACATCCCTAAGGACATTGGAGATGAAGTCCTTGTGCAAATGCATTTGGTTGGTGCTTTGGTATACAATGGAACTGTAATGTCCAAGGTTTTCTTCACATATCCGAATGTGCATAATGATCCAAACCTTACAGTTACTGTCATTCATCGTGTTTTGCAATCATGGAAGGGTCTTTTGCCACCAACTCTATATTTGCAACTAGATAATACTGCAAGAGAGAATAAAAATTCTCTAGTCTTTGGATATTTAAGCATGCTTGTTGAAAAACAGGTATTTCAGAAGGTTAAGGCAAATTTCCTTCTGGTTGGCCACACTCATGATCACATTGATCAAATGTTCAGTACTTTCTCTAAGAAGTTGGCACGTAACAATGCTTTTACTCTTCCCATTTTATCTGAGCTGATTTCAGAAGCATATACTCCAAAACCAGAAGTTCAACACCTCACACAGATTTATGACTTTAACCACTTTTGCTCAATGGGCCTTGATAACAGTGCTAAGGTTTTGGCTCCATTGCACAATATTAGTTTCAACCATGTATTCTTGATGAGGAGGGTTGATGAAATAACCCTTTTATTTGCAAAGCAGTATTCATCTTCTCTTGGGTGGGAGCCTAAAGAGGGGTGTAGATTCTTATTGCAGGTGCCTAATTTGTCTACTGTAACAGTGTATGGTGCAGAACAATCACCATATGAAGATAAAAACAATACAGAAAGATGTCGAAATGTGGTTGATCAAAGTAAAAGCTGGATGCATGCACTCATTGAAAAGAAGAGACATATTGAGCGTGCAAAAAAATATGCTGGAGATCAAGATGTATCTTGGTGGGAGGACTTTTTCAATCATCAAGAAGAGATTATACAATATACAATTGCAGGTCACTGGCCAGTTGATGTTCCATTCACATGGGATTTTTGTACACAAAGATCCGTGAATGTGGCCCAAGCATGTAATGCAGATGCACTTCAAAGTTTTATACATCCAGTAGAAAGAAATATTTATGTAGGCCCAAGGATGACAAAACAGGCAGAAGCAACATGGCAAGGAAATTTAATAGAGATAAATGTTGGAACACTTATTGCAGTACTTGCTGATGGTGATGAGGCTACCAGAACATTCTGGATTGCAAAGGTTTTAGAGATAACTAAAGATATTGATCAGAGAAGAATAGAGGCTTTGATGGTGCATTGGTATTACACTAAAAGTAGTAATGCGTTCACAGGTAAATATAACTTAGAAATGGTGTGTGATACTAAACGAACAGGTTGAAAAAAGAAAAAGAATATTCGAGGCACATCCACTCTTAAAATGGATGATGTAGATATTCTTGTTTATGATTTTTCCTTGACAAAAACAGGTCACTTGAGGAAAGCAACCATCAACATGATAAAACAAAAGCTTCCAGATGTATGTGGTACAGGAAATCATAGGCAAACAAGAAGAGTTGTGCATGATCCTGCAGAATTTGGTATGTACGTGGATGAAGATAGAGCTCTTGTGGATATAGAAGAAGAAGAAGAGAGCTCTCAACAGTATGAGACTGAATCAAGTGCATCAGATGATGAGGGTGTAGACATAGATCGACAAAGTTGTGAGTTGCATTGAAGCTCTCAGACATTTTTAGTGCTTATGTAAATGCCTCGAAGTAGTTTGGTTAATGAAACCATGTTTTGTAGCAATTTTGAATAACAATCAGATATCCACCCATTAAAAATATGTCTAAAATGTTATTTTTGTATAAGAACTATTCAGTTCTACATTCTTTATATAGATTTTAGACATGTCAATGTCTTATCATATAGATTTTGGACATGTCAATATCTTATCATATACATTTTGGGACATGTCAATGCCTTATATAGTGAAATTTTGACTACATTTTGAGCTCTTTTTTTATGAGAAAATGACAAAAAATGTCAAAAATCACATGTTTTCACCTCATTTTTGTAATATATGTATACTGGTATAAAGGAATCTCAAACATAAGCTGCCATTTGCTTGATTTTTGACGAGAGTGTTCTCTTTTTACGACATAGTTCTCGTTTGTTACGACTCGCTGTTTTATATGTATCCATGCGATACAAACCATTACATATCGTACAAAACATCACAATAATACCACCATTGTTCAAATCAGGAACCATACATGTAGCATCAACAAACCTGTACATGAAGTCCAACTTGGACAATCAAAAGAATTAAAATTAGGTTCTTCTTGATATTGAGTACATACAATACATTTTTCAAGAGAATCACACCTCCATTTGCAGTCGTAAGCTTAATTCTCCTACTCCAATGATAGGATAAGAGGCATTGTTTGCACAGACCACACCACATGCATCTTTCAAATATGGGAAAAACCTTTTACATGAAGTTATGTGCTTTGAAGCACCATTATCAAAGAAACAAACTCAATCAACCTTGCTCACAACCATGCATTTAGAATGCAAAGATGCATCATAATGATATGTAACAACACGTCCAAAAATCTTTAGCCATGTTGACTGCATCATTCTTTGCATTTGAAGAATTTTCAGCAATAGGCATGCCAGAGTCCTTATGTGCTTAGCAAGCTTTCTTACTCATCAATAGTATGACCAGCCTTTGAGTAATATTTGCATCTCTTTTGTTGGAGATAGACGTCTGTGGAAGCACGCAAACAACACAAGGAAGGAGAAGAAGTTTGGACCACAACACACAATACTGAATGTATTACTAGAGAATGTACAAATATAAGTAGCCCATTATGGCAATAGTCGTATATACAAGCCGGGGAAAAAACCTCCTAAAGAGGGAAAAAAATGCCCTGGTGGTCCTAGTGTGTTCGCACACAACACTACCTAAATATATCAACAAATCCCCCCTGGGAGTGATGCGGTGATCAAGGAGCTGGCACTCATGTATAAGGAAGTGCCAAGCTATGTGGAAATCACTCCAAAATGGAAGTAAGCCCAAAGCTTTGTGGAAAGCTTGAAACTTCTCCCTAGGCAGAGCCTTCGTGAAAAGGTCTGCAATGTTCTCCTATGTGGGCACATATGTGAAGCTAATCTCCCCAGCAGAGAATCTCTCCCTGACATAGTGATAATGCACCTCAATGTGCTTAGTGCGAGCATGGAACACAGGATTCCTCGCAACTTTCAATGCACTCTGATTGTCAGTGAAGATGGTGGTGGTAGAAGACTGACCAACACCCAAATCAGCCATAAGGCGTCTGAGGCACACATACTCAACAGTTGCTCTGAAAGCTTCCCTATACTGAGCCTCATAACTGGAAGTGGCCACATAGGCTACTTCTTGCTCAATCAAGATATACATGAGCTACCAAGCATGAAGCAAAAGCCACTAGTGGACACACGAGTGTCATAGCAACCAACCCAATTAGAGTAAAAAAAACATGCAAATGTGGCAGTAATGATCCTCCCTTGGGATAAAACAACCCAAGTAGCCGAGTACCACTCAAGTAGCGAAAGATGCACTTAACCGCCTGCCAATGCTTGATACCTGGGCAATGCATAAATCTGCTCATCTGTGAGACAACAAACTGAATATCTGGCCGAGTAATGCATAAGTAAATCAAGTATCCAATAGCATGCTGATTGAGAACAACATCAAATGCATCTCCAACATCATGAAGTCTCAATCGTAAACATGTCTCCATAGGAGTGGCAATAGTCTTACAGTCTTCAAGGCCATAATGCTGCAATAATGTGTCAATATATTTCATTTTACACAAAGCCATTCCACCATCAAATTGCATAAATTGAATGCCCAAATAGTGATGCAAATGCCCTAAATCATACATCTCAAATGAGGCATGCAAATCAGCCTTAAAATCAGCAATATGATTCTCAATAGGACCAGTGAGCAGCATGTCATCAACATAGACAATAATGACCAGAAGCACATCATTAGCACGCTTAATATATAAGGTGCTTTTGGTTGGATAGTTCTCAAAACCATGTGCAATCAGATAGGCATGTATCTTCTCATACCAAGCAAGTGCTGCTTGCTTTAAACCATATAATGCTTTCTTTAACCTGCACACCTGCTTTTCATGCCCCTTTTGCACAAAGCCACGGGGCTAAAAACATACACTTCTTCATGCCAGTCACCATTCAGAAATGTTGTTTTAATATCCAACTGATGTACATCCCAACCATGATGAGCTGCAAGTGCATAGATGCTCGGAACAATAGTCATACGACATGTAGGTGCAAAGGCCTCATCAAAATCAATGCCTCTTTCTTGCACATAACCCTTTCCAACAAGCCTAGCCTTATACTTGTCAACTGTACCATTCCGTTTACGCTTCAGCTTGTATACCCACTTAGTGCCAATGGCCTTCTTGCTAGGAGGCAAGTCACATAAAGACCAAGTACCATTCTTCATTATAGCATCATATTCAAATTGCATAGCAGCCATCCAATTTTATGAGTTTTGTGCTTCATCAAACAAAACAGGCTCATTCTCATCATAGAGACTAGATGCAGCCATAGCATAGCAATCTGATGCAAAAGAGGCACTATGAGAGCCTGAACGAGTACGATATGACAGAGGTGCATCTAATTTGCTATCACGCAAAGTCTATGCTAGCCATTTTGGCATAGGTCTTGTCTGCTCAATATCAGCTCTCTCATCAACTAGTGCATCATGTAAATCTGCATCAGAAATGAAATGATCTCCATCATCACATGAAACCTGCAAAGGTTGAGAAGTTGCCTCATTAGGAGCAGCACTAGACTGTCCACCTGCAAAAAGAGGCAACAAAGTATCATACATGTCTTTAGAGCTAACATTAGTACATGAAAGCAATGGCTGAATACCATCTTCCACAAAAACAACATCACGGCTAACCAGAATGCTTTTAGTTTGTGGATGATACAGATGATAGCCTTTAATTTCAGAATTGTACCCAATAAAAATACATTTTACTGCTTTATCATCTAATTTTCTACAATGTTGTTCAGGAACTAATTCATATGCCAAACAACCAAAAACATGTAGATGAGCAACAAATTTCTTGCGATCATGCCAAGCCTCATATGCAGTGATAGATTGTAGCGCTTTAGTGGGACACTTGTTCAGTACATATGCTGCACACATGACAGCCTCAAGCTAGAAACTATGTGGTAAAGCGTGACTCTTGACCATGTTGAGATATCAAGCTCAACATGTGATGATCCAGGATGACATGTACTAGTTTTTCGTTTCTCTGCATGTATAGTGGTCACACCTGTATATGTCAAGGATACTTCATTGAGCTTTATTAGATTTATCTATCGAGAGTAATGGCACATTTGTTTCTTGCCAGCTCACTCATTCGCGGACATTAGGTTTTACCTTATGTACTAGTCTTTATATATTTCACTAGTTGTATTTTTGTTTTTAGGTCATTCTTGTACATTCCTTTTATGTAATAGAAGAAGAAGAAGATCCTTCTTCCTTGCCTCAATCTGTGTGTGTGCTTCTCCTTGAGAGTGAGAGTGTGTGTGTGAGTTCTCTTTCTTATCTCCTTCCTCGTGACATGGTATTAGAGCCAACGTGGCTGTAGAGAGCTCGTGGAGAAGGCAACGGTGAAGACTACGTGGCAAGGCGTGGAAAAAACGTGATTTCACAAATGGCCTCCGTTTGCTACGAAAATCGTCGTGAAGGTAGAAGACCTCAAAATATTTTCGAGATTTAACCCTTTAGGGTCACTCGTTTTTGTCAGATCGAAGTTTCGGTGCCATCTCGACCTTCGTTTCGAGCCCGCAAGGTGGGGCCCACATAAAAACCAGGTCAGTTTCAGAAACTGTAACTTGCGTTGTGTTCGGCAACACTCATATATTCCAGATTCAAAATTTCAAGTGATTCCGTGTACTGTTGATACACAAAAACTGTGTTTTTCTGAGATCGAACTGTCACGTCATAGTGCAACAGTGTTCAAGCAGAAGTGCTGCTTGTAGTGTGTTGCGGCGTTGTGAATTGTTGCAAAAATGGCAAACGCAGATGGAATGAGTCAACTTATGAGCGATAAGCTGGACAAGAACAACTTCCATGCTTGGAGATTCAGAATGACGAATTTCCTGATGGGAAAAGGCTACTGGAAGTACATCAAAGGAGAGAATGAAAATGCTCCGCAGTTACCAGAAAGGAATCGGACTGCAGAACAGTTAAGAGCATATGAGGAATGGAATCAAGGAGCATGAAAGGTAATGTATTGGCTATCTGTTAGCATACAGGATAGCATGATTGGACACATACAGGATGCCAAGACTCCAAAAGAGGCTTGGAATAGTTTGGTCACTTTGTACGAGACCAATACAAAGGCACGGAAATTGCAACTCAAGAACGAGCTGCATACATTGGCGAAAAAGAGCATGTCGGTAAGTGACTACACTCTAAAAATCAAAAGCATATGTGAGTCACTTGCATCTATTGGCGTGAATGTAGATGATGATGATAAGGTGGAAGTGTGCCTTCGTGGTTGAGGAGCTGCATATAAGCAGTTCAGAACTTCTATACAGACCAGGGAAAATATTCCGAATTTTGCTGATTTGGTCTCTATGCTGATCATTGAAGAAAAGAATCTTGGTGAGGATTCAAACTCCCAAGGAAAGCCCAGTTCTGATCAGGTATTCTACTCTGGCAGAGGAAGAGGCAAAGGTAGAGGTTTTGGAAGTGGAAGAGGAAACACTAACCAAGACGAAGGTCAACAACAAAATCATGCAGGAGGAAGAGGACAGTTTCGAGGCACGGGGAGCCAAAGAGGTCACAGAAATTTCCAAAGAAATGATTCAGGTAATGATAGTAAAGGATGCTGGAATTGTGGTAAACCTAGACACTTTGAACGTGATTGCAAGTTAAAGAATCAAAATAACAGAAGGCAGCAAAACAACTATGCATCCACAAGTGTAGATGATTCTGAGAGGTTGTTTATGGTTCAACATCACATGATGAATACGATGTCTGCTGGTGTTTCAAAGATTCAGGTGCTTCAAATCACATGACGAGTCATGTAGAATGGTTTAGTAGTTTGCAGAAAATGCGAGTTCCTGGATATGTTGAAACAGGTGATGACACATCGCATCCTATTGAGCATACAGGAAACATAGCATTGTCTATGGAGGACGGAAAGGTAAAACATCTCGCTGATGTGCTGCATGTTGCAAATATAACGAAGAATCTGGTTTTTGTTGGACAAATGGTTGACCAGGGATTACAAGTCAGGTTCAATGCTGATGGATTATATGTAGAAGAGTACAAGCAGGATGGACGATTGGTTGCCAAAGGAAACAAAGTGGGTAGAATGTTCACCTTAAATGTGAAGATTCCTGAAATGAATGCAGCCATGTTTGCGAAAGGTGCAAGAGTTATTGCAGATATAGAGATATGGCACAAACGGATTGGACATGCAAACTTGGAAAGGCTGAAACTGATGCAGTCAAAGGAGATTATCCATGGACTACCAAATTTCAAAGTTGCAGAAATGCAAAAGGTATGTGCAGCATGTCAATTTGGTAAACAATCAAGAGCATCATTTCCACATGACAAGCATGTTAGTGAGAATGTACTAGAATTAGTACATACAGATGTTTGGGGTCCAGCAAAGACCACATCTATGGGTGGTTGCAGGTTTTATGTTACTTTCATTGATGACCATACACACAAGGTATGGGTATATTTCATGAAAGAGAAGAGTGAGGTGTTTACTCACTTCCAGAATTTTAAAGTTATGGTGGAAAAGCAGACAGGGAAGTACATTCAAACATTAAGATCTGATGGAGGAGCTGAATACATGTCAAATGAGTTCAGTAGTTTTCTAAAAAATCATGGAATTCGACGTCAGTTTTCATGCAGGTACACACCACAATAGAATGGTGTTGCTGAACGCAAAAATAGACATATTGCAGAAATAGCAAGAGCCTTGATGGCTGAGAAGAATATGCGTCCTTGTTATTGGGCAGAAGCTGTGCATACTACTGTATACATCATAAACAGAACTCGGACTACTGCTGTACATCAAGTTACACCTGAAGAGAAGTTTATAGGTAAAAAGCCAAACTTATCACATCTAAAAGTTTTTGGTTGTGTTGCATATGTACATGTTCCAGATGAGTTGAGGACGAAGCTTGATCCGAAAGCAGAAAAATGTGTCTTCATTGGATATTCCCTTGAGCAAAAGGAGTACAAATGTTATAACCCACTCACACGACAGGTGAAGGTGAGCAGAGATGTGGTATTTGATGAAATGTCAAGCTTCTATGCAGATGCCAAAGAAGGACTGAATCTTGAACCAAATGACAAAGAAAATGCTGAAAAATCTAGTGCAGAATCTCAAGTTTTGAGTGGACCGGATGCATCACCAAGCAATAGTTCCAACTCAAATCCATCGAGTGGAAGATTGCGTGGAAATTGCAGTCCAGCAAATTCATCAAATACATCCAAGAAAGGTAAAGAAAAGTTTTCTGCTGGTAGTAAAATAGGTGCAGGTTTTGAAGACGTTGATGGAGATTCAAGCGGTTCAGAAAAGAGTCTTGATGAGGAACTTGGATTGCCCTCTGTGAAGACTCCAGGAGTAAGAAGGGCACATGCAGATGATACAAGAAGAAGTGACCCAAGACCAAGAAGATCTTGGAGGATGCGTATTGACATATGATAGTTACATGGCTCGCCATTGTGCCTACATGAAAAAGGTAATACAAGATGCTGAACCTTCTTATTTTGAAGATGCAATTGGTAATGCAGATTGGGAAAAAGCTATGGATGAGGAGATGGCTGCACTTTATGGAAATGATACATGGAAGCTGGTTCCATTGCCGCAAGGAAAGAAATCCATAGGCTGCAAATGGGTTTACAAGGTAAAGCATAATGCTGATGGTAGCATAAGCAGGTATAAAGCACGATTGGTTGCTAAGGCCTATTCACGAAATTTGGGAATTATTCAAGTCCCATTTATAATACCAAGTGATGGAATTAACTTATAATTTCTATGTTATATTCTTCTTACAAAGATCAATTCATGAATACATCTTCTTTTTGTTAAAATGTTTTAAGCTTTCAATAGATAAAAAATAATATTAGTTGATGAGCTTATTTAAAAAAACACCAAGGAGTATGAATAAACAAAGAAAAGCATTCAACCTTGAATTTTTTTTTATATGAAGTCTATTGTTATCCAATTCAATAATAATAGGTTAATTATTTGATATATCAATAAATGCTCATATTAAAGTAAATATCCCAAAATATGATGTTATAAAAATCAATAAATTGATTTCAATTTAATTGTATAACAAATCTATACTAATACGAATTTAGAGCTTACAATTTAATATAAACAATAAATATATTCAAATTGGGGGTCACTTGTTCGGGTGGTTGGGCCTCTCAACTCTTGAGGCGGGGACGGGGGGTTCAACCCCCATCATCACATGTAAGGGACATGTTTAACATGGAAAGTTGTATCTTGTGGGATAAGGTGGGTCCCACGGATACTATGCCCTTCCTTATAGAGTTGCAATTTCAAAGTTAAATCCTGGAGGAGTAGGCCTCGACTGAACCTCCATTTAAAAAAAAAAGCAACCACATGAATTTAGATCTAATTTAACAATACTTAATAATATGCAATTTGACATACTAATAATTGTTCATTTAGGTGAATGATATGAAAATTATGTCAATACTATAGATTGTTTCATATAATTTTATAATAAATCTATCATACTAACTTAGGGCTTTGAAAAACAATCGAATTCAGTAATTACTCAAATATATGCAATTTAGGCTTTCAATAATTTTTCACTTGGTTGAACAGTCCCAAAAATATGTGGTTTTTAAAAACACCAATAAAATACATGATGTTCAAATATTTTAAAATCATTGATATCGTTTCTTAATATATTGTTCAAGTACATAATATGTTTCTCTATCACAAGGTTTCTGATTTACAATTGTATTACATGTATAAGAACGTCTGTTCTTTGAGCAAATCCATCCATAAAGCCACGGAATCATTGTTTTGGATAAAAAGTTTTCCAACTCCTCCGATGATTGCCTCCACAGCTTCGGTAGAATTACATAAGTGCCTTTCATATTCCAAATCACATGATATAATGTATCATAAAAAATAATGGTATTATTTCCATCCAAATCTGGAAAAATTTTCCAAATTGTGTCCAAGTTTTTATGATGCACAAACTTATATCCGATACGGATATCAGTTTTTTGGCATGCACCCTGACCTGCTATAATATGAAATCTTTGATGGTGTTTTGGAAAACATACTGCAAGTGTTCTTTGAGCTATGGACACTCTTTCTGTGGTCCAAATCCACACTTCAAAAAGATCCATACAAAAATCCAAGAAATATAATGCATCCTTGCGAATGTAATGCTCAATTCTTGTGTTCTCTTCAATAAAATTCATATGGTTTTGCAAAGATTCAAGTAATAGATCACCCCTTTCCTTGTCAATTGTCTTGAGCAAAATGCCATTCATTTCCAGTATCAATACCCTTCTTTCATCTCTTGGGAATGAAGAAAATCCTTGCTTTCTTGATGAAGATTCATATATGTGTGAAGACCAGCAAGACATCAATGCCAAGCTTGGGTTTTCTTTGTAGTTCATATGCAAATCAGCATTTTGTTCTGCAAAATAAAATTGAAGTTAATTAGATTTATATAAAAATCAATTAAATTGTTTTACATTCTATATTACTTCATAATTACAGTAACTAAAGATATGTTTAATTAAGCCATTATCATTTCTCTCAATATTTAAAACTTATAGTAAATTAAAATTGATAAGACATAAGAAAATGTAGGAAAATTGATTTGAATGCATGATTTTATATTCATGGGGATTCCAATTTCCTTTTATAGTTTTTCTTATAATCAATATAATTAAAAGTAGACTAAGCCTAGAAAAAACTTCATATATATGTGTGTGTGTGTATTTATTTGTGAAGAAAAACAATCTTTCATGAAAGAAGGAAACTAACATTAAAAAAATGGGTTATCATATATATATATATATATATGTGTGTGTGTGTGTGCACATATATATATATATATATATATATATATATATATATATATATATATGTATGTGTATGTGTGTTTATTTGTGAAGAAAAACAATCTTTCATGAAGCAAGGAAACTAACATTAAAAAAATGGGTTATCTTCAAACCAATCAAAAGATCTTGAGAAAATTTAATAATCCACCTTGCCGTCAACGTTTTTCTTTATCCTGCAAAAGAAAAATTTTATAAATATTTGTCTGTAGATATTAAAGAAAAACATAAATATTGTATGACGAATTTCTTTACCTATTAAATTAAGGTATGCCTTTTGTAACCTTTTTATGTATGCTTTTGCTGCAACTCCGCTTATGAAACGACTTTGTCGATAGCCCAATCTTGTAGCATACACTATTGCATGATTTTCTCTCATGCTTTTATTTTTGTAGCACATTTGTAACAGTTTTAGCTGCTCTTTATTTAAAAGTGGAACACCAAATGTTGAAGCTATTGTTGCTAGATCTCCCTTTTCGATTTCCTTGCAATTCAATGGAACCTCTAGCTTTGTCATTGCTATTGTTGTATGTTCCTTTTCAATTTCGTTGCAAATCAATGGAACATCTACATTTTTCTCACTATTATTATGTACGCATAGTCATCAAAAGAAGATACTCTCAAGTTATTTGAATGATCATTTGATTCACTCAAGATATCATGTTCTAACATAGACGATGAATTCTCCATTGCAAGTTGAAACATAGGAAATATAAGATGTTCTTTGATGATATGTGGTTGTCGGATTCGATTGAGCAAAATATCATCTCTTTGGATGAAGCTCAAAATATAGGATAGAAGATCACTTGGTACTGAACGATCATGTCTTGCTTGATAAGGGGTAATGTCGCTGCAATTTTCTATTGGGATAGAACCTTTGAAGAAACTAGCATTAATGATAAGTTGATCTGGTTTATATATTTCTTCAATGTGATCCATATAATAATCTTCTTGGCTCCTCACCATAAGAAAAGAATATCTTTTGTCATCAATATCTGAATGATTTTTGACATAATCTTTCTCTGATATGTTCCATCTTATATCTTTTTTTGAACAAAAGGGCATTTAGATCGAGAAGGAGAAAATTGTTGCTTATATGAAGATGATAGATATTATCTGCATATATCAAACAATGAGGTTTATTATACACAATAACTAAAAAGAGTGCTTTAAGATAACTTATTGATATATCTTCAATAAATGAGTTATAATATGAATAAAATAATCATAATATTACACAATATACCTGGTAAAATCCAAAAAGGCCTAGCATGTTGTTTCTCCATAACATTAGATAGCTTATCTGATGTTTGAAAAGAGCTTTGCTCATGTAGAGTACTCATTTCATCCTCAAAGTGGCCAATAAGCTTTCCAATACCATCATCACTTATGAAATGTTTATTTTTGTTAACATCTATAATAAAAAGAAATCCAAAAGATGTATAATAATCAATACAATATGCAGACATATCAATAATTATTTTCTCAATTAATTTCTCTTTATGATAAAAATCTATCTATTAATTTCTCTATCTAAACACTTATAATTAATTTCTCTGTGCATCTACGTCAAACAATAAGCTTTCGATTTTAAAAACTGCACAGTTCAATATTTGCATCTTAACCGTACATTTCAAAATTGTATTTACTCAAATGCATCATAATTTTAAAAACAATATGTTTCAGATTTTTTCAAACAAAGGAGTCATAAATCATGCATATCAATTTAAAAATTATAACATGTGAATTTATGCATCATTGACAATAATTTTTAAATTACTCGAATAGACAAGAGATGTCGAACTTTAACTCACAAACATATGATATTAACAATAGATAAAAAGATTTAAATATAATCGATTCACATCACTTTACTCAACAAGGTAATATATTCAAAATAAAAATCTATTGTTCAAGAAATGCAATCATCACTAGCATATAAAGAAAAATATACTTTGAAAATTATGGTATTTATTACATTACATGGAATCAATATTTTCTCAACCTTCTTTTTTTCCTCATACATTTGAAGTACCTGCAGTATCTTCATCCATTGTAATAATATGTTCATCGGTTTCTGTATCATCCTGATTACTTTCTGATTCTTCTCCACTAGGTTGTACATCAATCTCAGCATCAACATTCTCGAACACATTTGTATTATCTGTATCTTGATTCCTGATATCTGTATCTTGATTACTGATATCACACCATTGATGCAAAGCAGGGTCATTCTCAAAAACTGAAGAGCAAATTGATTCTAATTGTTTTTCTTCAACATCTAAACATATACCAAAACATCTGCGTTTCTTAGATAAACTTCTTTGAAGAACAACTCCTCGACAATACAACTCTACAACATAGCTGTCTTCACGAGCAAAACTATTAATGAAATCATCAATGAAATTTTTTTCTATGAATCCATCCAGACCTTTATGAGCAAAAATATTTAGATTTGCTTGATCTATTCTATCAATCATCTGATAATTATCCTCTTTGCTAATGTACATAAGCACTATTGCAAAATCCATCTCTCCTTTGATGGAAGGATTACTACTCTGAGTGGCTCCAATTTTGAAAGTCATTTTTGTAGTTGTATGTTGAACTCCTTCTACAAGCATATGGACATAGAGGAAATCAATAAAAGATACTAGAACATATTCTGTCTCGGAGTTCATCGCGTTGAGTGCAAAAATCAATCTGGAAAAGAACGTTGCTGAAATGCATTCCCGACTATGTAAACTGTACAGTTCTGAATCAAACCTTAAGAAAACAATATTGAATGGAAGAACTTGCTCTGCGCAACAACTTTCCACCTTGTTCAAATCGAAACCAAATCCATAGATTGACCATGGAATAACATTTGCTGTGGTCTTTATTCCCATTGCAACTCTATACAAATGACTCAACAAAGTTATGGCGGCCTTTGGTAAAGGAGGAGACTTCTTTGCCCTGTTTAATGAGTCTTTCACAAATGTTTCACTGTAACTTTTAATTTTTTCATATTGTACATCTGTGATATTGTATTTCTCACAGAGCTTTTCCCAAGTCAAAACCTCTGTTGTTAAATCAATAAAAAATGCAATTATAGCATTTTTCAAGACACGATCTGTCTTTAATCTCCATGCCATTTCTTCCATGTCAACCATGTGCTTCAATGATTTTGCCTTTTTTAACAAAATTTTCTTCTCTAAAATTGCCTTTTGAAGTTCTAAACTTTCTTTATTGTCCAAACCTGCAATACATCTGAACAATGTCGGACCTAATATAACCGTCCCTGGTGCCTGCTTCAATTGACCACCTTTCATTGCTACCATCTTTGTGGATGTCGATATAACATCTTTTGTTGAATCTCTTTTGTTATTTGACACTTCACCCTTTGTATTAAGTAGTGCCCCTTGACTATACAAACACATTATTGATATCCAATTCTTCCATTCCTCATCATTACATAAAAGAAGATGCAAATCATTCTTTATAAATCCTTTTTGTAAAGTTTGCTCTGTAGTCTCTACAAAATTCTGAAAAAAAACGTATATTTTAAATAAATACAAGTTTTAAAAAATAATAATATATAGTAACTAAAACACAAAAAATACAAAGAATATAAACATACCTGCCATGATATAAATTCTCTTTTACTCTGATTAACACCTGGAGGAGGTTTGGATGGACATCCATTGGCTTTCCATTGAGATCTAGCTTGTAAAAGTTGATCCACAAATGGTTCCTTCTGTAATGACTTTGCCACCATCAAATTAGCCTCTTTAGATATCTCCCTTGAAATTTTTGGAGGACAATTTACTATAATTTTTGCTTTTCTATATCTAAATTGTTGTCGTAACTGTAATGTCACCATCGGAGAATTAACAGTTTGTAAAGTTTTCGCTGCACTAATTGAATGTTGTCCAGATATTATCCAATACTCAACTTTATCAATATCATCATGAGATAAAGTTTTTAGAGGTATTCTCACACTTGGATCAATAGGCATAACAACTGCAAGAACTTCATTCTCTTTCGGAGCCAAGACAAAATCATTCATTAATGTACGCACCCAATCTCTGTTTAATTTTCGATATACATAATTCGATGGTGCTGGAAAACATCTTTTTACATCAACATTAAATACTGCATCAGAACCAAAAGCATAGTATTC
>CM035426.1:75544791-75559791 GCA_020310875.1 Ceratopteris richardii
GATTGATATTTCTGATAACAGTTGTACTCAAGACTCTTCTTTGTTGTGCTAGGCATTGATTATCTACTTTGAAACCGATTTTCTCATCATGGGTAACGTTTTGGGGATTTGTAGGCCTTCCCTTTACTTGGGAAGATCACTCTTATCTCATCTAATAATAGGAATTGACTTTGGGTGACGGTCTCAAGTCCACAAGAAGTTTCTACAAAACTCATTTAGGCTCTCAAGCTATTTGGAGATTTCTTCCAAAACAAGAGTAAATAGACGGTAGAGCGGATGAGATCATAGCGTATGTATACAGAGTTATTGAACATTGGCCAAACCATATGTGTATGAAGGAATGAAATAAAACTTACCTGCAAAAAATCCAGCTTTAACGCTGTGTCCACGAACTCCTACTCTGATGCCTGACGCTCTGTTCCTGCTCTGACGCGGATACGTAATTGAAGAGGAAACTCTGACGCTGTGTCCACGAACTCTACTCGACGCTCTGTTCCTGCTCTGACGCGGATACGTAATTGAAGAGGAAACTCTGATGCAATACGTAATTGGAGAGGAAAGCTTAATTATAAGCTCTGACGCACGTAATTGGCTATTGGGAAACGTTATTCTTCTTGATAAATAAAACTAAATAAAACTAAAAGAGGCCCAGATTATGCAGAGTTTATGCACTTGCCAAATAAACGATTTACGACTTGTGCTACTATGAAAAATACAATCTTTGCTTGGACATCCTTCGCTATCAATTTTAATGAGTTGTAATACTACCGACATTGAAATAGAATATCAAGAGTATCAACAAGGTTTTCATGAATATTTAATCCAAAGTTGTTCAAATATAGGACTCTGATATTCTTCCCAAGTATAGCTTGGAGATTGTGACAAAACATTTGTCTATTCATGGTATGTTTCTTATGTGTTCATTGAGGTTCAAAGTAGGGTATTTCCTATTTCATATCTATGTGTAATTTCTTGGGAAATAGAAACAGAGGTAAAAATACAGAGTAGAATTACAAAAATTTGGGTAAGAAACTAAAACTAGAGTTACTAGGAGTTTTATGAACATCATTTGCAAGTGAATTTTGCATTTTCGATCATATTTACAAATGTATGGTATAGTTTTACTACTAATGGTTTCATTTGTATTTCTTCATGATGATTCAAAGAAGGTTGCCTCTGTGTGAGGACTAAAACTCCTCTCATCTCTAAAATTTCCTTTTTTAGCCGTGATTATTAATTAATCTTAATATACTTATAGAATTATGCCAACACTAAAGAACATGAATTGTGCTCATAGAATATAAAAAGGAATTTTGTAAACTTAACTTTGTTGCCGCAAAGTACTGTGGAGAGTGGAGAAATAGGAATATGAAATACAATGCTAGGTGCCTACTCTAGGAAGATCTATGTCTCATTCAATTCACACCTTGGAATTGAAGACAAGGAAATACCATTAAATCTCAACCTTCTTAGAATACAACTTTTAAACATGACGAATAAGAAGTTGAAAGGTCTATATTTTAAAACGCAACCCCCTAGGCACTCTTAAAATAACCCATCATTTCATGGGCTTATTGATTGCCACGTTGGCTGTTATTTTGAACCGTATGTAAAGATTTCAAAAGTCTTAGATTTCAAAAGTCCTAGGCACAACCCCAATGAGGAGAATGGGGAGAGTGTTTTCTCTCAAAGAGTTATATAGCCTTCAAGAATCATCCACTCGAGTTAACTTCAGTTAACTTGAGTAGACTAAGAGCTAATCTAAGTGTTTAGCACACCTAATGTTTGTAGACTTCAATCATCTGGGACACTTGGTGAGTGGTACTACACTTGTGGCTGCACATGCAATGGTGGAGGCTAAACATGCATATGTGGACTTGAGTGAACTCTATAGGTTATGCTGAGTTGAAGATTCTTTATAATGGCTGGTTGGGTGGATATTGACAAATCATTTCTCACATGTGTGCTACATAGTACGTAATAATAAAGAAAGTAGATTTGAAACTTTTTGTGTACATGTTGGAATGGTTTGTGGTACCTATCTATCTATTGGTGGTGGTGGTGTTATGTGTGCGTTTGTGTGTTTTCTTAGAGTTTCATCTATCTCAAAGGGCTTGTTAGTGAGGAGGGCCATCCAAAGAAATTTGTACTATCTTTATGTTTAAAAGCACTCCAAGACTTGAATTATGTTTGAATAAATGTTTTGCTCTTATTTGAAAATATACACAAGCTTCCAAACGTATTATGCCAAAGAATCCAAGAAAGAATATATATGTTCGTCAAGATTGACCTATATAAGACTTATGATAGGCTAGAATAGAACTTCATCCTCTAAAACCTTTTGGAATCATGCCTGATGGGTCAAACTAGAACTTCATCCTCCAAGAACGTTTGAGCTTTGGACTCAATAGAAAATTTGCTTGTATGGTGTCTAGTTTGATGGGGAAAATCTGCTTGGTATGGTGTCTTGTTCGCTCAAGAAACTCAGTTTGTCATGCATGAAATTCCCATCATTACATGGATGGATAACAATGTCTGTTTGAATTTCCCCTAGTTGTTCTACACAAGAGGTATCAATCATTGGCCATGGAGAACTCTATTCTTCTTGAATGAAGACAAACAACATACACACATAAGTTTCTTGCGTTCATATTTGTGTTGGGAGTGCATACAATGTTGTATACCTCTCCATTGACTCTTACATGTTCAAGGATTAGAAGTAGTGATGTCATTTTCATTGAAATCGAGATGCATAAGCAAAACATTAAAGATATCAAAGTGAGAATAGCCATATTTGAGGATGTTAGTCCTCATCCTACTATGTCTAAAATCTAAAAGATAATATTTTTTTATCTGTTTGGTCAATAATAGTTCACTTGTGCTTTTGATAAGTAGCCATTGAGATAATCTTCAGATGTCCGACATCCAATTGATAGATTTGATCCACGTTTGGAATTTTTTATATTGATAGATGGTAGTGACCCTTCTTTTCATAAAGAATTTATGTAGATACGTGACGATGTCAAGTGATAGAATGGCATGAAGAGTGAACTTGATTCTATTCATAAGAATAGTACTTGGGAATTAGTACCTTTTCCAAATCATGCGAAAGCTTTATCATGCAAATGGGAAAATAAGTTGAATGTCGCATCCGATTGTGCTTTTTCAATATATAAAGCAAGAATAGATGAAATACAATCTTAACAACAACAAGGAGTTTTTGTTTAGCAAATCTTATGAGGAGTAGTCAATATTACTTCATTTATCCATATTGCTTGGATTAGTTGCATAAGAGGACTTAAATCTACATCCAAATGGCAAAGAGAGTCTAGTAAATAATCTCAACGGGCTTATGTGTACTGAAGTAGTCAACTAGATATTGGTATCAAAATTTTGATGCTTTCATGTAGTCGCAAGTATACTCTAAAAGTAATGAGGATGAGTCTCTTTACATTAAGAAATAATAGATGGAAACTTGATATGCTGTCGGGAAGATGGCGCACGGTTGGTGGATCAGTTCAACCGCAAAGTCCAACGGCGCACGCAGGGTGCTTCAAGCAAACTCAGGTGGTGGAATGGAGACTCAAAGAGATAATTATAAACTCAAAATAATTAATCAGATCACTTATACAATTCATCATCATGAGTTAAATCATCAACATCATATGAGAGTTTGAAAATAAGAGAGATGTGAGGAAATTGGAGAGTCCATTAATTCATAATAATGTCTTTGTACAAATATGACACAGATAACGGAAACATATACAAATTACCAAAACATCATAGATCATGATGTCCTCGGCATGCGAGCAGAGCCTCGGTACACCAAGATGTGTGAGAACGCCTCCTCCAACTCCTCCTCCAAAGTGGCCTCCAAGAACTCCTCCAAGAGCTTCAGAACCTCCAAGAGCTTGTAGGAAGATAGCTTGTGTTGGATCTCTCTGAGTTGATCTTCACTTCATATCAGATGATTTACAATGAGGCCAAGTCCCTCTTTTATAGGTTTTCCAATCTTCCAAAAGCTATAGCGATCCATCACAAAATCAGTTTTTCGTTCTCAAAAATAGCGATCGCTATTTCTTAGCTTTTCGGATAACTTTGATCGCATAAGTTTGAGTTTGCTTTTTGTTTGAAGAGTAGCGATTGATTTATAAACCAAGCTTTTGATTTAAAATAGCGAAAGTAGTTTGCTTCACTTTTGTTTTTCTTTTACTTTCTAAAGAATGGTTTCACACTATAGTTTTGGGTTCACATGGAACATATAATCATGGTTTTCATATGGGTGCTAATCACATAAAATATGATGAATCGAATGATCTGCTGACTTGACAATTGAACATTGACTCCAATAATCCTCCGTTCAATAATGGTACAATCTTCAGTAATCCGCAAATCTTCTCATGACTATTTCTAGCCAATGCTTTGGTATCAGAATTTTGATACCACTATCTAGTTGACTACTTTAATACACATAAGCTTATCTTGAGATTATTTTCTAGACCCTCTTTGCCATTTGGATGTATTTTTTAAGTCCTCTTTTGCAGCTAATCCAAGAAATATGGATAATGAAGTAATTGTGAAGAGAGATGGTGGATGCAATCCAAAGATGAGTAGGTGCCGCTACAACCAGCTTCACACCAGCCAACTGAGACTTCAGAGTTGATTAGTAGACCCTTTGAGCTTCCTAAATCCACCAAAATATCAGCCAAGTACTTTGGAACATGTATCCCAAAAGTTTAAGTCAAGACAGACTAGTTGCGAAATGACTAGCTCCCAAAACTTGCTATTTTTGGACATACACCTGCTGGAAAAAATGAACAGTGCTCTCAACCTGGAAGGAATTAGAAAAATTCCTTTTGGGCATAGCAAATAGACTTAGCAAGCCTCCTATTCCAAGTTAAAACACTTCAAATGATGGACTGAGCACTGAGAACAAGTTTCATCAAGTTCTGGAACATTCCCACAATTCTCGGGGCTCTGCAGAGATAGACCAGTAAGCAGTAAAATGCAGATAGCTCCAAAAGTATAAATCCAATGACCTTGAAAATTTATAGGTAGAAACTAGACCGTGAGAGCTATCCAACGCACTTTAAAACACTGAAAAAGGTTCAGTAAAACTCGAGATATGACCTTCTGAAGTTACTGCTCTGAGTGAGTATAGCAGAGAACAAAACAGAGAAGTAGATGATGATAAATGTATAGATTCACATATGATTACAACCACATTGGCAATGAATCTTTGCACAATGGGAGTAGAATGATAGAGCTATGGAGTAAGCTCTTCAATCTCTACAAAATGACATGAAGTGGTCACGTACAAGGCTTGCTTATCGCCTCTTCCTTCTTGCTCCTTTTATAGCTATTCTTGGAGGGAGTTTTGAATTCGAATTCGAATGGCTCCACCTAAAAGTGATCCCCAAAGTTAGGAGAGATTCCCTCAGCTCAAAAATTCGTGATTTTGGTAGTTGGAGCCACGAATTTGCTTTTACATCATGGATGAGGTAAGCCATCCTTTTACTTTTTTCTTTTTCCATTTACAAGAGATAAAATGTACTCTTTTACAAGAGGTGTTCACATGACTACTCATGTGACTTACAAATGAGGATAATATCAAGCATATCAAGCATGTAGGCTTGGGCAAAATGCACCAACAGCTCCCCCTCAAGCCTAACATGCTTGGCCTCCAAATAAGTCTTCAATTGTCCTTGATTTCCTGCAAGCCAATCATCAACTTGAATCTACTTAACTTCGTACCATCAAGAGCTTTCGTCAACATGTCTGCACATTGCATATCTGTAGAGACATAGGATAGTTGAATATCCTTGCTCAATAGCTTCTCCCTTACATAATGGTAGTGGACTTCAATATGCTTGGTTCTAGCATGGTATACCGGATTAGCTGCTAGATGTAGTGAGCTTGTGTTGTCACCAAAAATGTGAGGTGTTGAAGAATGAAGTCCAAGATCTGTGTACAAAGATTTTAACCACATGATTTCTTGAGTTGCATTAGCCAAACCTCTATATTCAGCTTCAGTAGAAGATAATGCCACGGTTGGTTGCTTCTTCGATGACCAAGAAATGATTTTTGAACCTGCAAATGATATATACCCTGATGTGCTTCTTCTATCATCTTTAGATCCGGCCCAATCTGCATCTGAGTAGACCTTTAGCTCAATATCTGAAGTAAATGAATAAAACAAACCTTCATTCATGGTCCCCTTTAGATACTTGAGGACTCGCTTGGCCGCTTCCATATGTGGTCTTCTCGGCTTATGCATAAACTGACTCAATATGCTAACACTATAGCATATATCCACCCTTGTGAGTGTTGCATAGTTCAAACTTCCAACCAAGCTTTGATAGCTTGTGATGTCTTCAATTGGCTCTCCTTCATAAGCACTAAGCTTATGATTTTGCTCCATAGGTGTACCTGCACACTTTGTATTTTCCATCTTGAACTTGACGAGCATGTCATGGACATACTTCCTTTGTGTGATGTATATACCTGAATCTGTGTAGATCAACTCCAATCCAAGAAAATAAGTGAGTGGTCCGAGGTCACTTATTTTGAACTCCTCCTTCATTTGACTCTTTACCTGTTTGATTCCTTCAAGATCATTGCCTGTGATAATAATATCATCAACATACACACATAAATAGATCACTTCAGATCCATTCCTCTTTATGAACAAAGAGGTATCCGCCTTGCTAGCTTTGAATCCTTGGTCCTGCAAATAAGTAACCAATCTGAAATTCCAAGCTCTTGGAGCTTGCTTCAATCCATACAAAGCTTTCTTTAGTTTGCATACATAGTTAGGATGATGTGCATCCTCATATCCAGGAGGTTGTGCCATATACACTTCCTCAGAAATCCATCCATTCAAGAAGGCATTCTTTACATCAAGTTGATAAAGATTCCAATTTCTAGATGCAGCAAGACTAATGAGAACCCTAATTGTAGGCATTTTTTGCAACAGGAGAGAAAGTCTCCTCATAATCAATACCATGGGTTTGAGCAAACCCTTTAGCAACTAACCTTGCTTTGTGTCTATTTATACTTCCATCTGGATTCCTCTTGATTTTGTATATCCATCGAGATCCGATTATCTTCATAGATGGCTTGTTAGGTACAAGCTCCCAAGTGTCATTCTCCTTCAAGGCTTCCATTTCTTCATCCATTGCATTTCTCCAAGCTTTCTTGCTTTGTGCTTCTTCGAATGTGGTAGGTTCTTCATTGGTTGAATCCTTTGCAATGTAGATTGAGTGCTTGGTGACCAAAGAAGTATCATAACCAAACCTCTCTGGTTTCTTCTTCTCCCTCGAAGACCTTCTAAGTGGTTGATGTGAGTTCTCGGGTCCATATGTAGCATCCTGCATCTTTGCTTTACCTTTGTTCTTCCATAGCTTTAGTCTTTCCAAGTCTTCTAGGTCAATCTCCGAATCACTTTCTTCAATCTGCTTTGGCTCCTTTGGTTGAAGTGATGGAAAATCTTCATCCAAGTCATATGGCAGCTTCACTTTCCTGTCATCATCAAACCATGATTTGTTTTCATCAAAAATTACATCTCTACTCACAGAAAATCCTTTATTGGTTGGATTGTACAATCTATATCCTTTTTGGTTTTGATCATAACCAATGAATACACACTTCTCTGCCTTGGGATCCAATTTCCCTCTTACTTGAGAAGGAATGTGAGCATAGGCTAAGCATCCAAAGATTTTACAATGCTCTAGACTAGGTCTTCTTCCATTCCACACTTCATATGGAGTGGTTCCATCTAGTGACTTAGATGGAAGTCTATTTATGAGATATGTGGCTGTCGACACAGCCTCTGCCCATAGGTAGTTTGGCAATCCCTTTTCATTGAGCATGGACCTTGCAGCTTCGACAATAGCTCTGTTCCTCCTCTCTGCTACACCATTGAGTTCGGGTGTATACCTTGTAGTGACTTCCCTTTTAATGCCTCTTTCATGCAAGAAGGCATCAAATTCAGAAGAGAAGTATTCTCCTCCACCATCTGATCTGAGTCTTTTCAAAGTCCTACCTGTTTGATTTTCAACAAGAGCAATATACTTCTTAAAGCAATTAAACACTTCATCCTTGTGCTTCATGAAAAACATAATGGTCCACCTGCTACAATCATCTATGAAAGACACATAATATCTTGAGCCTGATATAGATGGCTCCTTACTTGGACCCCACACATCCGTGTGCACTAGATCCAAAGGATTTTGATACATATATCCTTTCTTATTGAAAGGTTGTCTATGAGCCCTGCCGAGTTGACAAGCTTCACACTTATAAATCATGTGTTGCCTTGTGATATTAGGCAAACCAAGTACACTTTGGTCCCTGCAAATCTGTTTGAGTGTCCTCTCACCAATGTGAGCAAGCCTTTTGTGCCATATCTCCAACTCTGTTAGAGTTTGAGATCCATAGCTAAACAAAGCTATGTTCTTTGTATCTTCCACTTCAAAAGTGAAAAGCCTTCCTGTCTTTTCTCCTTTGGCAATCCTTCGAAAGCCTTGCCTTGGGTCTTCAACATATGCTCCAAATCGATTGAATCTAACCTGCAATCCTTTTTCAACAATCTGTCCAACACTTATTAAATTTTTGGTAATTGTAGGGACATACAAGACTTTGCTTAAGAGGTTCATATTCCCATCTGATGTCTTCACATTACCTATCTTCTCCACTGAGTGCTTTGTGTCATCTCCTGTCTGCACTTCATGCTTGTTATGAGGATCTTCCAAATCAGAAAGTAAAGCCACATTTCCTGCTACATGGTTCGAGCATCCCGAATCAATGTAAAATATGTGATCATCATCCTTACCCTTCTTCGTTGATAGATTCATAATCAATAATGAATCTTCTTGACTTTGGTCCTCTGCATAGTTATTGTAATCTCTTCTTCCTCTATGGCCACTTTGATAGTTGTTGTTGTTGTTGTAATTGTTGTTGTAGTAGTTGTTGTTGTAGCCTCCATTGTACCTGCCTCTATTTGATCCATAGCCACCTCTATTGAATCCTCTTCCTCTTGAGTTCCTCGGGTTCCTGAAACATTCTTCAATAGTATGGTTAGATAAGCCACATATGTTGCAAGGTTGAGATGATTGGAATCTCCCCCTGCCTTGCTTTCCACCTCTGCCTCTTCCTCTAGCTCTTCCTCTACCTGCAAAGTTTGCTTGGAAAGAGCTTCCTTCATCTTCATTCTTCCGATTCTTTGACTTGTCCTTGACCTTAGCTTTATCAGAATATAAGGCAGAAGTTTGATTACCTCTTGAGGACTCACCACCTTTGCTAATCTTTGCTTCATGAGTGAAGAGTTGGCCCATGAGTGTGTTGAGGTCGGGTACATGCATATCCATGTATAAATCCATGGCTGTTGTGAATGACTCCCACTTGTCGTCTGCTTTGATTCCATTCATGATTTGTCTTATGATTTGCTCCTCTTCAATTACCTCTCCAATGCTTCCAAGTTGGTCGGAAATCTCCTTCATCTTTGTGACATAATCAGTCACATTTTGCTTCGGGCTTTTCTTCATTGTTGTGAACTCCATCCACAATTGGTTCTTCCTTGCTCGAGTGTTGGAAGAGAAGAAAGAAGCAAGTGCATTCCAGGTTTCTCTTGATGTCTTGCATCCCTTGACATGAGGTAAAAGAAAATCAGAGATTGAGTTTAGAATATAAGACCTTGCAAGTGCATCCTTCGAACACCAATTCGAAAGTCCTTCCACTTCTTCATGTGATGGTTGCCCTTTGTTCCTCATCGTTGGCATTGCTTCATCTCCGGATATGAATCCATATAGATTCCTTCCTTGAAGGTAAGCCTCCATCCTTAGAGACCATTCCGGATAGTTGTTTCGATCCAATTTGTCAATTGTTGATGGAAATCCATCTCCCATGTTGCTTGACTATGCTCTGATACCACTGTGAAGAGAGATGGTGGATGCAATCCAAAGATGAGTAGGTGCCGCTACAACCAGCTTCACACCAGCCAACTGAGACTTCAGAGTTGATTAGTAGACCCTTTGAGCTTCCTAAATCCACCAAAATATCAGCCAAGTACTTTGGAACATGTATCCCAAAAGTTTAAGTCAAGACAGACTAGTTGCGAAATGACTAGCTCCCAAAACTTGCTATTTTTGGACATACACCTGCTGGAAAAAATGAACAGTGCTCTCAACCTGGAAGGAATTAGAAAAATTCCTTTTGGGCATAGCAAATAGACTTAGCAAGCCTCCTATTCCAAGTTAAAACACTTCAAATGATGGACTGAGCACTGAGAACAAGTTTCATCAAGTTCTGGAACATTCCCACAATTCTCGGGGCTCTGCAGAGATAGACCAGTAAGCAGTAAAATGCAGATAGCTCCAAAAGTATAAATCCAATGACCTTGAAAATTTATAGGTAGAAACTAGACCGTGAGAGCTATCCAACGCACTTTAAAACACTGAAAAAGGTTCAGTAAAACTCGAGATATGACCTTCTGAAGTTACTGCTCTGAGTGAGTATAGCAGAGAACAAAACAGAGAAGTAGATGATGATAAATGTATAGATTCACATATGATTACAACCACATTGGCAATGAATCTTTGCACAATGGGAGTAGAATGATAGAGCTATGGAGTAAGCTCTTCAATCTCTACAAAATGACATGAAGTGGTCACGTACAAGGCTTGCTTATCGCCTCTTCCTTCTTGCTCCTTTTATAGCTATTCTTGGAGGGAGTTTTGAATTCGAATTCGAATGGCTCCACCTAAAAGTGATCCCCAAAGTTAGGAGAGATTCCCTCAGCTCAAAAATTCGTGATTTTGGTAGTTGGAGCCACGAATTTGCTTTTACATCATGGATGAGGTAAGCCATCCTTTTACTTTTTTCTTTTTCCATTTACAAGAGATAAAATGTACTCTTTTACAAGAGGTGTTCACATGACTACTCATGTGACTTACAAATGAGGATAATATCAAGCATATCAAGCATGTAGGCTTGGGCAAAATGCACCAACAGTAATATTGACTACTACTCATTAGATTTGCTAAGAAAAAACTCCTTGTTATTGTTAAAATCCTATTTCATCTATTCTTGCTTTATATATTGGGAAACCACAATCGGTTGTGACTTTCAACTTATTTTCCTATCTGCGTGATAATCGTTTCCAATTGTGATTAATCCATAGTTAAGACTGGTGTATAATTACAATCTTTGGAAAGAGGTGTGTGAATGATTATGTAAGTGCATGTGTCCCAAAAACTCTTTTCTTCATGTGCCATCTCAGATTTGCGGCTCCCACTTGTTCATAAATCCATGTTGCAATGTTTATTGTGGTGTGGAATCTCATTGCATGCATTAGACCATGCCAACTTATCTTGTGAGGGATCGTTTATGTATCTTCACTTGGAAAAAAAAGTGCAGATGAGTTAGTTTAAGCCCAAACCAATATCCACCCCAAGTGAGCAAGAAGAAGCGAGAAAACTGGAGAACAAAGAAGGATTATGAAATTTCTTCAAGACTTCACTTCTCGTAATCGCAAAAAGTCTACAAATAGAGCTCTCATTGAGTTTTGAACAAAAATGAGTGGTCTTGTCCACACCAATATCGCTAGCATAGTTAAAACAATTTCTGCACTAACTATAGAGCTACTTAGACTATGGTGATTGAAGTTAATGAAAGTGAAACCTTTCTCATGTTCTTGGGAATTATAAAGATGATACATCCATAAAAGTTATAATTAAACTAATGCTCTAGCCTAAAGAGGTAATTTACAAAAAGGCTTGTAGCTTTCCCAAAAATATTTAAGAGTCCTCAATATTTCTTCATCTTCTTGGTCTTCCTTTAGTCGCCTTTCATCTTCTATCAAATCTTCTATGGTATAACATTCACATAGTTGCCCATCATACCTTTCGCAAAAGAAGCTCTTAGGGAAACTACTCAACACACCTTGCCCATTGCAATGAAAGACTCACCAACATAACTTTTAAGCACCACAACTATGGTGACACATGCTAGGACACAAAAGGAACCAAGACCTTCAAAAACTTAAGCTAAAGTACACTACGTGAACTTTCCTTCTTCAAATTTACTTGCATGAGCGCATTTGGATATTTGATAAGTCACACATATCTTAACTCAGATGAATGAGGCCTTAGTATTTAACACTAGTAGTAGGAAATATAATTAAATCAAAATGAGGAATTGAAAAACAAAAGTAGGAGTAATCAAGCTGTCACAAAGTTTACTAATGTAGGACATGCAAGTATACGACACTCCATACATAGATAGAACTGAGACCATAACGAAGTTACAATAACCATACATTCAATATACAAAATTTTCAAGTTCTTGGGAGTACATCTTGACGTCACACAGCTGCCCACTATAATTTTAAAGCTAAATGAAGGCCTAATGTAAAGAAAAACCAATGAGAGAAGAAGATATGAAGATTATACAATACTTTCAACAAGAAATCATGATCTTGAAGATTTCACAAGTATTAATCATAAATGACATAGAGATTCTATGACAAGCAAAAAGTAAGCAGCGTATGAAAATCAGCTAGTTAAGAGTAGAACTGCAACAAGTGAAGGAAAAATAGGATGCATGTAAAATGAAAAAGGAGTAGATAACGAGGAAAATGCACAACCTAATGGAGAAAAATAATAAATAAAGAGTAGAAAACAATCAGTTGCTCGTATGTTTAACTACATATGCACCTATTCTACCAAAACTTCAGTCAGGGGGACTACAAGTAGAGCTAAGAAATATCTTCTAGGAACTCAAGCAATTACAAACTAACAGGGCAAACAATGACTCCACTATCACAAAAGCAATGACTCCACTATCACAAAACTGTAGGCCCAATTCCAAGAGCTACAAGAAAGAGCATCCATAATTGGGTTCTTTCATCTTGGACTAACTTAGACTTTTGAACCTTGATTGAGGCAATGAAGGGAGATTTCCGTGATGTGGCAAGCAAAAAAGTGTGGAACTCCACTATGCTTCATCATAAAATACCACATTGGATAGTTGTTCCCATCAATCTTATCTTCATCTTGAAGTATGCCAAAAAAAATCATTTTTTCTTGCCATTGTACCAAAGAACTCAATAGTAAGAAATGAGTTTCGATAAAACCTGAAATGCAAGTTGAAGTGCATCACAATCTGTATGCTTGATGGAAATTTTGGCTACATGAATGGCTTTGAAAGGGGGACAAAGTTCAAGTGCACTTGGTGAAAATGTTCTCCAAGTACTGAACTTTGCACTTCTATGAACTAAGTTTGACTCTAAAAGTGCATGAGTGCATGGACACAAAAATCAATACATTGAGAAGGAGCTGAACTTGCTCTCATACCACTCTTGGGTGTGTGAGAGAGTGGGGAAGTACAAAAAAGAGCAAATAAGGAGATTGGTGCATGAAGAAACATGATGGTTGGAAGAGCTCTCTATTGATCAACAGAGATCTCTTTCAATAGTATGAAAATGAATGAAATAAGAGAAATAAGTGAAGTTCTAACTAATATGTACTAGCACATATTACTTTATCATGTATATGTGCTTACATGGGGAAAAAACCTCTAACGAGATCCAGAGTGAAGCGTGACCATGTATAAGGAAATGGTTCAAATCAAAGCAACTAGACGGACACATAAGTGTAACATTTTTTTCTTGTGTAACTTTATTCCTATGATGTTATGACCATGAGATAATCAATAAGACTAAGAAATAACTAGTACTTGAAAGAAAAAGTAAAAAGAGATTATTACATCATGAATATAGGCATGAGAAATGGTAAATTTCCTCATATGCTCTCTATTAGAGGTTTCAAACCATAAGGAGGAAAAAAAGAGAGTGAAAAACTATTTTATGCTCACAAGATCATGAACAAAAAGATTAAATTTCACATGAGTGGAATGAAGAACAAAAGGAATTGTTTGGATTCTCATCTTCATTCAATTCTTTGAACTCCTTCTCCATTGCTTCATTTCATTTTATGTTCTTATTTTCTTCCTCAAAACAATTTGTTCCTTCATAAGAAATTACTTCACGCATGTATTAAAAATATTATATTTGAATGAGCCCCATGTCAACCTTTTGAGCATGATATTCTGTTCTAGTTGATGAGATCACATCATCATTAGCTAGAGCACCTCCTAGGATCTAATTTTTCTAACATAATCAATCTCAAATCGAAATTGGTCTCATCTCAGGCTTGAGATGAATATAAAAAATTTAAACATCAATAATAGACTTCAATATCTTTACAATCGGCAATAGCACCATCAATTTAGACATTGTTAGCTATACCAAATATTCTCTCCAAAAGAAATTATTTGTTACACATAATGAAAAAACTTGATACAGACAAAAAATCCCATATGTCTCTTGATTCACGTACAAAATGGAGCTAAAATTTCAGCAATAAGAAATTGGACTTCATTAAACTTTCAACAATAGTATATAATACGAATGTGATATTTCAAAAAGTACATTAAATTTCGTTTTTGTGGGAAACTTTGACGCGCGCCAACACTCTGAGCAGACGGTTCCTTACGCGAGAGAGAGAGAGAGAGAGAGAGAAAGAGAGAGGGAGAGAGAGAGAGGTGTGTGTATGCGCGCACACGAGAACAAGGAAGATTGCGACCGGAAGGTAGCTCCAGATTGAGGAAAACTCGAGGGATTGGATTGCAGAGGTAGCGCTCTTCTCTCCGCATTGGAAATGCATTTTTGATGTGAAGTTAATGTACATTCCACCTATTTTGAGCTATAAGTTACCACTTTCTATGCATCCTCTGCAACACTAGATATAACAAGATTGAAGGAAATTTGGACTTTTCTGCCACACTGATAGCATTGTTGTAGTAAATGCCTAGCCAAGATCAAGCCATTGATGGACTGAATTCATGGATTGTCAACATCAAGGACTGAAAGTTCTCTACTCCATATTGACAAATCTCATAGAATGTTATAGTATAAAAATAATTGCTTCAACCTTTACTAAT
>CM035426.1:75574791-75589791 GCA_020310875.1 Ceratopteris richardii
TATCATTATTTATATATATATATATCATTATTTATATATATATATATATATATATATATATATATATATATATATATATATATATATAATGATATATATATATATATACATATATATATATGTATACATACATATATATATATATATATATATATATATATATATATATATATATATATATATATATCATTATATATATATATATATATATCATTATTTATATATATATATATATATATATCATTATATATATATATATATATATATATATATATATATATATATATATATATGTGTGTGTGTGTGTGTGTGTGTGTATATATATATGTATATATATATATTCACAGCCTCTGAATCATATGAGCTGAGTTATGAAGCTCAACCTTTTTCAGCTTTTTCAAAAGTTGTTAGAAGTTAAGTTCGAGCCTCTTAACTCATGAATCCAAAAGAGCTAAGAGGCTCGAACTTAAATTCGAGCCTCTCAAGTTTTCTGGTAAAAACACTAATATTTTTAACTCAAATCTTCTTGCATCTACAAAAGCTAAGCCTTTGAATCATATGAACTGAGTTATGAAGCTCAGAGTTTTTCAGCTTTTCCAAAAGTTGTTAGAAGTTAAGTTCGAGCCTCTTAACTCATGAATCCAAAAGAGCTAAGAGGCTCGAACTTAAATTTGCACTATTAAAATTATATCAAGTTTGAGTCCTCACATGATATGAGACTCGAACTTAAGTTCGAGCCCATGAATTTTATGTTGTGTCACATAAATTGATGGGGGAAGTATCTCAACCCCTAAGCAACGATGAAGCGCGAATGACCTCCACAGGTATCCTTCTTTGACCTCTGCACACCCAAAATGCTCTTACTCAGAGCTTATGCAGAGAACTCCAGTGAGCTTTTGTAGACCTGTAGTAGACACCAAGGGCTTTCCAACAAAACAAATTTCACTTGAAATGGATGCTTACACAAAGAGAAACAATGTCTACAACATGAGCTAGTTGAATGCTCACAACTGCTAGTCAAGCAGAGACCTCACTTCACTCCAGCAAACGTTTCTCAGAGATTATACAGAGAATGAATCTCAAACTTATGTCAACTTTAGAGGACTCTAATAGCTACCCAATGACACCAAAATCATAGCAAATGGATACATAGAGAAGGAGAACCAGCCCTTACAACAGAGAGCAAAATATTTCCAACAGAGCCTACACAAAGAGAGAGATATCAATCACACAACTTCACTAAAATGAATGTTGCTCCCAGCTTACTCAGAGAATGCTCCAGAGAATTGGTAAGCATAAAATAGACTCTTATAGCTATCCAATGAGACAAGAATTACATCAAATGGATACCATATGAGGGAGAACCAATGCTAACAACTCAGGGGTAGAGAGTTGCAACACTGCCTGCGCACACACATAGATATGCCTACTAAAAGAAAACAAACAAGCAAGCAAGGGGGTTGCTTAAGCAAGGGGCTTGCTTATCACAACTCCAACACTTAGTGCTCACTTTACATGAGCTAAAACTCCAAGAAGATGGCCCAAAAGAAGTCGGGATACATGCTCCTTTTATAGTGAGAGGTGTGCCCCTAAAATCTAGGAACTACCTTTCCAAATCAGCCTCCTAACTTGGAGGAATTAGTTGAGATGACTTGGGGAGTGGTTGAGTGACTTTTCTTGATGGAATCTCGTGGCTTTTGGCTTCCTTTGATTGCTCCACATGTCCATAAAAGATTCCCCACGAATTTTTAGCTTGAAGCTTGACTTTTAACACTCCCCCTCAAGCTTCAATTCTTCATCCTCATCCAAGCTCCTTCATGTTGATGCATTGCTTGAATTTTGAAATCTTCATCCCATCCAAAGCCTTTGTAAACATGTCCGCAACTTGGTCCTTAGTACCAATATGATGTACTGAAACTTCCTTGGATATCACCTTTTCCCTTATGAAGTGATAGTGCACTTCAATATGCTTGGTTCTAGCATGATAGACAGGGTTCGATGCTAGATGAATGCTACTCATGTTGTCACAAAAAATTGGATATGTGTCAACCTGCAAATTAAGCTCCATAAATAACTTCTTAATCCACATTAGCTCACATGTGACTTGATCCAAAGCTCTATACTCAGCCTCGGTGGAAGATAATGCCACCGTGGGTTGCTTCTTTGAAATCCATGAGATGATCTTGCTACCTAGCATGACTAGGTAACCACTTGTACTCCTTCTATCTTCCTTCGAACCGGCCCAATCGGCATCGGAATAAGCTTTGACCTGCATATCATCATCAAATGAGTAGAACAATCCTTCATTTATAGTGGCTTTGAGATATCGCAACATTCTTCTTGCAGCTTGCAAGTGTGTAGTCCTTGGACTATGCATAAATTGTGATAACACTCCAACTCCATATGCTATGTCAGGCCTGGTTATTGTGGCATAATTGAAAGAGCCTACAATAGATCGATACAAAGTTACATCCTCTAATGGCTCTCCATCAATGGAGCTTAGCTTTACATTAACTTCCATGGGATTTGAAATAGGCTTGCAATGTAGCATCCCAAACCTCTCAAGTAGGTCTAGAATATACTTCCTTTGTATGAGCATAATACCTTCTTCTTTGTATACAACTTCAATGCCAAGAAAATACCTAAGATCTCCAAGATCAGAGATCCTAAACTCCTTTCCAAGCTTTGCCTTGATCTCCTCAATGCCCTTTGTATCATTACCTGTAATGATAAGATCATCTACATACACACACATGTAGACCACAAGTTCTCCTCTTTGTTTGATGAAGAGAGATGGATCCGCCTTGCATTGATTGTAACCACATTTGATCAAATAGTCCACCAATCTTTGGTTCCAAGCCCTTGGAGCTTGCTTTAGGCCATAAAGTGCCTTCTTCAACCTACAAACATGATGTGGAAACTCTTTATGAACAAAACCTAGTGGTTGCTCCATGTATACCTCTTCTTCCAAGTCTCCATTGAGAAAGGCATTCTTGATATCCAATTGGAAGAGCTTCCATCCTTTGCTAGCAGCCATTGCAATGAGTGTCCTAATGGTGCTCATCTTTGCCACGGGGCTGAATGTCTCTTCAAAGTCCACTCCATAGGTTTGTGCAAAACCCTTAGCCACCAATCTTGCTTTGAACCTAGAAATAGATCCATCTGAATTCCTCTTTACTTTATACACCCACTTATTACCTATTACCTTCATGTTCTCCTTCTTGGGCACTAGAGTCCATGTTTGATTTTCCTCAAGTGCGTCGATCTCTTCTTGCATTGCCTCTTTCCATTCGGTGTACCTGCTTGCATCTTCATAGCAATCGGGCTCATGATCTTCTACTACTTTGTTCATATATGCATAATGTGTTGCCATGTATGAATCATAAGTAAACCTTTGAGTTGGATACTTAACTCTAGAAGACTTCCTTTCTTCACCTTTTGGAGGAATAAACCTCCTTTGCCTTGGGAACTTGATCTCTTTCTTTGACGTGGCTTCTTTCTCCATCATGTGTCCTTCATCATCTTCAACTTCATTACCTTCTTCATCCAACTCCACCAATGTTGCTTTGCCTTTGTTGATTGATTGTGCTTCATAGCTTGATGAAGGTCTCCCCCTCCATGGTGAGTTCATGCTTGAACTATCTTCATTGATGGAACACCTTGGGCCGCTTAGCTCTAGGTCGATTTGTTCTTCATCATGTCCATGCTTTTCTTCTTAATAGTCCTGCATACAATCATACTTCTTATACCAAGGGAGTAGCTCATCAAATGCTACATCCCTTGATATCCTCAAGTCCTTTGTATTTGGGTTGAAGCACCTGTAACCTTTATGATCATTTGAATATCCTAGAAACACACACTTTTCTGCCTTTGGTTGTAGCTTGTGCCTCAATTCACTTGGCACATGTACATAACAAGTACATCCAAATATCTTCAAGTGGGAAAGATCAGGTTTCTTACCATAATAGGCTTGATATGGTGTCAAGCCATGGATCCCTGAGGTAGGAGCCCTATTCATTAGATACACGGCGGTATTTGCTGCATCACTCCAAAACATGTTAGGTACATTCATCTCATTAAGCATTGCTCTAGCGATCTCGGCAATGTATCTATTCTTTCTCTCTGCTACTCCATTTTGTTGGGGTGTGTACCTGCATGTTACTTGCCTCTTGATGCCTTGATCCATTAAAAAATCAGAAAACTCATTTGAGAAATATTCTCCCCCTCCATCGGACCTTAGCTTCTTGATATATGTACCTGTTTCCTTCTCTACCATTGCCTTGAATGCTTTGAAACATGTAAACACATCTGATTTGTTTTTGATGAAATAAACGCAAACCATCCTTGTGCAATCATCTATAAAAGTAACAAAGTACTTGTTACCTCCAATGGATTGCTCTTTCGTTGGCCCCCACACATCTGTATGTATCAACTCCAATGGATGTTGGCTTATGTAGCCACTCTTCTTGAATGGAAGTCTCGCTTGCTTCCCTAGTTGACAAGATTCACATAAATGCTTCATACCTTGTCCTTGGAAGTTGGGAAGACCTTCAACCAGCCTCTTGAATTGCATTTCCTTCATTCTTTGTATGTTGATGTGACCTATCCTCTTGTGCCACAAGTCCAACTCCGAAATCCTCTTGTTTCCATATGTGAAGTAGACATGTTGAGTAGAATGAGAATTTACCTCCAAAGTGAAGAGTCTCCCTTGCTTCTTTCCTCTTGCTATGACCTTGTAACCTTGCTTAGGGTTCTCCACAAAGCATCCACCTTTGTTGAACCTTACTTGATAGCCTCTTTCAACCATTTGCCCAACGGACACCAAGTTCTTTGTGATGGTAGGTACATGCAAGACATCCTTGAGACATCTTCCTTCCTCCTTGTCATCCAAAGCTACATCTCCAACATGGGAGATCTCATGGGTTGTATCATCACCTGTTTCTACATGTCCTTTACCTTTGGGAACATGTAGATTAGTAAACCAAGAAGCATTGCAACTCATATGGTTGCTACATCCACTATCAATATACCAAGTGTTATCTACTTTGCTTGAATTCCCATTCATGTGCATCATCAAGAGATTGTCATTTTCTGAACTTGTAGAAGCATAATTACCTTGGCCTTTGTATGAAGAACCTTGATTATAGTTCCTTTGGTTTCCTCCTTGGTAGCAATCTCTAGCATAGTGGCCAAACTTGCCACATATGTAACATCCTTCGCCATCTTGATTCCTGTTTTGTTGATGTCGTCCTCCTCTTCCTCTTGATCTTCCTCTCCCTCTTTGTGATGAGGTGCCTTGGTCATGTCCTTGATTTCTTGAGTGGCCTTGCCTTCCTCCAAACCTTCCTTTGCCCCTTCCTTGTCCTTGTCTTCCTTTGCCCCTTTGATTACCTGCATAGAAAACTTGTGCATCTTTGCTTTTAGTTGAACTTCCACCTATGTTCATTTCTTCGGTGACCATGAGAGCAACCAATTGCTCAAAATCGGGAAGATTATCCCTTACATAAACTGAAGTGGTAAAGGGTTTCCACTTCTCATCATCTCTCAAACCATTGAGAGTATAAGCCACAAGATCATCATCGTCTACGTGGCTTCCAATGGATCCCAATGCATCTGATAACTCCTTGACCTTAAGTATGTAGTCATTTATGCTACTCCCTGAGCTCTTCCTAAGGTTGTTGAGCTCATTCTTGAGTTGGATCTTCCTTGCTTTGGTGCTTGTTGAATAAAGCCTTTCAAGTGTCTCCCATACCTTCATGCTTGAATCCAGGTCTTGGATATGCCCGATCATGCTATTGCTAATGTGTTGGGAAAGAATAAAGATAACCCTCTTGTCTCTTTCATTCCATTCCCTAAAGGCCCTTCTCTGGTCATTGGTTGGATTCTCATCCAACCTAGGTCTTGGTTCACTTCCACTAATCAACCCCCAAAGGCCCTTGCCCATAAGATAGTTGGAGACCCTAAATCTCCATGGTTGATAGTTACCTTTGTCTAGCTTTTCAATTTGAGTGTTGAAGTCTCCCATATCTAGTCTTTGATACTTGACCTAGCCCTTGGCTAATGCTCCAATGTGTGTAAAATGAAAATGAGGCTCTGAGGTTACCTCAATCCAAAGCTTTCCTTAGATGGACACCTTGTGCTCTTGCAAATTTGAGTAGAATAGCTCCCCCTTGATGTGAGCTACCTCCAAGAAGCTTTTGTTGATGCAACTCTTCAACCACCAACTCCAAGAGGTCTTCTTGCTTGTATGTGATACCTCCAAGATGCCCAAATGCTCTGATACCACTGATGGGGGAAGTATCTCAACCCCTAAGCAACGATGAAGCGCGAATGACCTCCACAGGTATCCTTCTTTGACCTCTGCACACCAAAAATGCTCTTACTCAGAGCTTATGCAGAGAACTCCAGTGAGCTTTTGTAGACCTGTAGTAGACACCAAGGGCTTTCCAACAAAACAAATTTCACTTGAAATGGATGCTTACACAAAGAGAAACAATGTCTACAACATGAGCTAGTTGAATGCTCACAACTGCTAGTCAAGCAGAGACCTCACTTCACTCCAGCAAACTTTTCTCAGAGATTATACAGAGAATGAATCTCAAACTTATGTCAACTTTAGAGGACTCTAATAGCTACCCAATGACACTAAAATCATAGCAAATGGATACATAGAGAAGGAGAACCAGCCCTTACAACAGAGAGCAAAATATTTCCAACAAAGCCTACACAAAGAGAGAGATATCAATCACACAACTTCACTAAAATGAATGTTGCTCCCAGCTTACTCAGAGAATGCTTCAGAGAATTGGTAAGCACAAAATAGACTCTTATAGCTATCCAATGAGACAAGAATTACATCAAATGGATACCATATGAGGGAGAACCAATGCTAACAACTCAGGGGTAGAGAGTTGCAACACTGCCTGCGCACACACATAGATATGCCTACTAAAAGAAAACAAACAAGCAAGCAAGGGGGTTGCTTAAGCAAGGGGCTTGCTTATCACAACTCCAGCACTTAGTGCTCACTTTACATGAGCTAAAACTCCAAGAAGATGGCCCAAAAGAAGTCGGGATACATGCTCCTTTTATAGTGAGAGGTGTGCCCCTAAAATCTAGGAACTACCTTTCCAAATCAGCCTCCTAACTTGGAGGAATTAGTTGAGATGACTTGGGGAGTGGTTGAGTGACTTTTCTTGATGGAATCTCGTGGCTTTTGGCTTCCTTTGATTGCTCCACATGTCCATAAAAGATTCCCCACGAATTTTTAGCTTGAAGCTTGACTTTTAACATAAATGAGGCTCTGACTACTTTGAATCATGTCAAGTCTCAATTTGTTTAGTTACAAATGAGGCTCGAACTTAAGTTCGAGCCTCTAAGCTTTTTTGGCAAACATGATAGTATTTTTAACTTGAATAACTGAAGGTGAAGCTTAGGTTTGGATGTCGATTCAAGTTGGAGTTTAAAATTGAATGTCTGTTGAACGTAGAGTCGGCCCAGTTACAAATGAGGCTCGAACTTAAGTTCGAGCCTCTAAGCTTTTCTAACAAACAGGATAGTATTTTTAACTTGAATCTATTTTGAAAGTTTTATAAAAGACGCTCGAACTTAAGTTCGAGCCTATTACATTGAATTCTCTCTTATATCCAAAAGAACTAACTGAAGGTGAAACTTAGGTTTGGATATCGATTCAAGTTGGAGTTTAAAATTTAATGTCTATTGAATGTAGAGTCAGCGAGGTTTAAACTTAAGGTTGAACCTCTATTCAATGTGCAGTTTGAAGGGCTGGGACTCAATCTATTCAAGTTGGAATCTAACAAGCTTGAACTTAATTTTGAGAATCAAAGAAGATTAAACTTTAGTTTGAGAAACCCAAACTTAAGTTTGTAAATAAGATAAGATTGAAATTCAAACTATGAACTTCAGTTTGAATTTCATTTCAACTTGGATAGAGAGAGTTTGAGCATGTACTCAATTTGGAGCCTCTGAATCATATCAAGTTCGAGATTGTTTGGTGACATGATATGACGCTCAAACTTAAGTTCGAGCCTCTCAGCTTCTCCAAGAAATAGATTGAGCCTCTATTTAATTTTGGGGATCCTTTATACAATTTGGAGTCGCACTTAAGTTTGAGCCGCTATTTAACTTTGTCACGATAAGTTCAAATTTATAATGGACACCTCTATTCAACTTCAAGTCAGTGAAGGTGAACTTAAGTTTGGATATTGATTCAAGTTGGAGTTTAAGATTCTATTGACCTTGGAATGGAAGAGGTTGAACTTAAGTTCCAGTCTTTATTCAACTAAGAGTGAGAAAGGCTAAAACTTAAGTTCGAGCATGTTAAGTTCAACACTCTCTTGGATCCAAAAGGACTTATAGATTCGAACTCAAGCTCGAGCCCGTGTGTCATATCAAGTTTAGGACTGTTGGCTCATATGATATGAGGCTCCAACTTAAGTTCGAGCCTCTCAAGTTTTCCGCGAAAATAGGCTTCAACTTAAGTTCGAGCCCCTCAAGTTTTCTAGTAAAAACATTAATAGTTTTAACTCAAATCTTCTTACATCTACAAAAGCTAAGCCTCTGAATCATATGAGCTGAGTTATGAAGCTCAGACTTTTTCAGCTTTTCCAAAAGTTGTTATGAGCAAAAGAACAAAGAGGAGTTCGAGCCTCTTAGCTTTTTCCAACCATATCAAGTTCAGGATTGTTGGATCACATGATATGAGCAAAAGAACAAAGAGGCTCGAACTTAAGTTCGAACCTCTCAGCTTTTCCAACCATATCAAGTTTAGGATTGTTGTGTCTTATGTGCAAAAGAACAAAGAGGCTCGAACTTAAGTTCGAGCCTTTCAACTTTTCCAACCATATCAAGTTCAGGATTTGTTCGATCACATGATATGAGCTTAAGCTTTTCCAGCCATATAGGCTCGAACTTAAGTTGGAGCCTTTGAACTTTTCCAACCATATCAAGTTCAGGATTTGTTGGATCACATGATATGAGCTTAAGCTTTTCCAGCCATATCAAGTTTAGGATTGTTGTGTGTTATGTGCAAAAGAACAAAGAGGCTCGAACTTAAGTTCGAGCCTCTGAGATTTTCCAACCATATCAAGTTTAGGATTGTTTGATCACATGATATGAGCCTCAGCTTTTCCAGCCATATCAAGTTTAGGATTTTTGTGTCTTATATGCAAAAGAACAAAGAGGATCGAACTTAAGTTCAAGCTTCTGAGCTTTTCCAACCATATCAAGTTTAGGATTGTTGGATCACATGATATGAGCTTCAGCTTTTCCAACAATAGCAAGTTTAGGATTGTTGTATCTTATGTGCAAAAGAACAAAGAGAGCCTTTGAACTTTTCCAACCATATCAAGTTCAGGATTTGTTGGATCACATGATATGAGCTTTAGCTTTTCCAGCCATATCAAGTTTAGGATTGTTGTGTCTTATGTGCAAAAGAACAAAGAGGCTCGAACTTAAGTTCGAGCCTCTGAGGTTTTCCAACCATATCAAGTTTAGGATTGTTGGATCACATGATATGAGCCTCAGCTTTTCCAGCCATATCAAGTTTAGGATTGTTGTGTTTTATGTGCAAAAGAACAAAGAGGATCGAACTTAAGTTTGAGCCTCTGAGCTTTTCCAACCATATCAAGTTTAGAATTGTTGGATCACATGATATGAGCAAAGGAACAAAGAGCTTTTCCAACCATATCAAGTTTAGGATTTTTGGTCACATGATATGAGCAAAAGAACAAAGAGGAGTTAGAGCCTCTAAGCTTTTCCAACCATATCAAGTTTAGAATTGTTGGATCACATGATATGAGCAAAAGAACAAAGAGGCTCGAACTTAAGTTCGAGCCTTTGAACTTTTCCAACCATATCAAATTTCGAGCCTCTCAGCTTTTCCAACCATATCAAGTTTAAGATTGTTGTGTCTTATGTGCAAAAGAACAAAGAGGCTCAAACTGAAGTTTGAGCCTCTGAGCTTTTCCAACCATATCAAGTTTAGGATTGTTGGATCACATGATATGAGCCTCAGCTTTTCCAGCCATATCAAGTTTAGGATTGTTGTGTCTTATGTGCAAAAGAACAAAGAGGATCGAACTTAAGTTCGAGCCTTTGAGCTTTTTCCAACCATATCAAGTTTAGGATTGTTGGATCACATGATATGAGCTTCAACTTTTCCAACAATATCAAGTTTAGGATTGTTGTGTCTTATGTGCAAAAGAACAAAGAGGCTCGAACTTAAGTTCAAGCCTTTGAACTTTTCCAACCATATCAAGTTTAGGATTTGTTGGATCACATGATATGAGCTTCAGCTTTTCCAGCCATATCAAGTTTAGGATTGTTGTGTCTTATGTGCAAAAGAACAAAGAGGCTCGAACTTAAGTTCGAGCCTCTGAGGTTTTCCAACCATATCAAGTTTAGGATTGTTGGATCACATGATATGAGCCTCAGCTTTTCCAACCATATCAGGTTTAGGATTGTTGTGTCTTATGTGCAAAAGAACAAAGAGGACGAACTTAAGTTCGAGCCTCTGAGCTTTTCCAACTATATCAAATTTAGAATTGTTGGATCACATGATACAAGCAAAAGAACAAAGAGCTTTTCCAACCATATCAAGTTTAGGATTTTTTGATCACATGATATGAGCAAAAGAACAAAGAGGAGTTAGAGCCTCTGAGCTTTTCCAACCATATCAAGTTTAGAATTGTTGGATCACATGATATGAGCAAAAGAACAAAGAGGCTCAAACTTAAGTTCGAGCCTCTAAGCTTTTCCAACCATATCAAGTTTAGGATTGTTGTGTCTTATGTGCAAAAGAACAAAGAGACTCGAACTTAAGTTCGAGCCTCTGAGCTTTTCCAACCATAGCAAGTTCAGGATTTGTTGGATCACATGATATGAGCCTCAACTTTTCCATCCATATCAAGTTTAGGATTGTTGTGTCTTATGTGCAAAAGAACAAAGAGGATCGAACTTAAGTTCGAGCCTCTGAGCTTTTCCAACCATATCAAGTTTAGGATTGTTTGGTCACATGATATGAGCAAAAGAACAAAGAGGAGTTAGAGCCTCTCAGCTTCTCCAACCATATCAAGTTTAAAATTGTTGGATCACATGAGCATAAGAACAAAGAGGCTCAAACCAAAGTTCGAGCCTCTCAGCTTTTCCAACCATATCAAGTTTAGGATTGTTGTGTCTTATGTGCAAAAGAACAAAGAGACCTGAACTTAAGTTCGAGCCTCTGAGCTTTTCCAACCATATCAAGTTCAGGATTTGTTGGATCACATGATATGAGCCTCAGCTTTTCCAGCCATATCAAGTTTAGGATTGTTGTCTCTTATGTGCAAAAGAATTAAGTTCGAGCCTCTTAGCTTTTCCAACTTAAGTTCGAGTCTCTGTGCTTTTCTAACCATATCAAGTTTAGGATTGTTTGGTTATATGATATGAGCAAAAGAACAAAGAGGCTCTGAGTTCGAGCCTCTGAGCTTTTCCAACCATATCAAGTTTAGAATTGTTGGGTCACGTGATATGAGCAAAAGAACAAAGAGGAGTTCGAGCCTCTCAGCTTTTCCAACCATATCAAGTTCAGGATTGTTGGATCACATGATATGAACAAAAGAACAAAGAGGCTCGAACTTAAGTTCGAGCCTCTGAGCTTTTCCAGCCATATCAAGTTTAGGTTTCTTGTGTCTTATGTGCAAAAGAACAAAGAGGCTCGAACTTAAGTTCATGTCTCTGAGCTTTTCCAGCCATATCAAGTTTAGGATTGTTGTGTCTTATGTGCAAAAGATTAAATTTGAGCCTTTGAGCTTTTCCAACCATATCAAGTTTAGTATTGTTTGGTCACATGATATGAGGAAAAGAACAAAGAGGCTCGAACTTAAGTTCGAGCCTCTGAGCTTTTCCAGTCATATCAAGTTTGGGATTGTTGTGTGTTATGTGCAAAAGAACAAAGAGCAGTTTGAGCCTCTCAGCTATTTCCAACCATATCAAGTTCAGGATTGTTGGATCACATGATATGAACTTCAGAAAACTTGAGAAACCCAAACTTAAGTTTGTAAATAAGATAGGATTGAAATTCAAACTATGAACTTCAGTTTGAATTTCATTTCAACTTGGATAGAGATCTTATTTGGGTTGAAATTCAAACTATGAACTTTAGTTTGAATTTCATTTCAACTTGGATAGAGAGAGTTTGAGCTTGTATTCAATTTGGAGCCTCTTGATAAGTTCGAGCCTCTCATATACAATTTGGAGTCGCACTTAAGTTTGAGCCTCTATTTAACTTTTTCACGATAAGTTCAAATTTATAGTGGAAACCTCTATTCACCTTCAAGTTAGTGAAGGTGAACTTAAGTTTGGATATTGATTCAAGTTGGAGTTTAAGATTCTATTGACCTTGGAATCGAAGAGGCTAAACTTAAGTTCCAGTCTTTATTCAACTAAGAGTGAGATGGAAACCTCTATTCAACTTCAAGTCAGTGAAGGTGAACTTAAGTTTGGATATTGGTTCAAGTTGGAGTTTAAGATTCTATTGACCTTGGAATCGAAGAGGTTGAACTTAAGTTCCAGTCTTTATTCAACTAAGACTGAGAAAGGCTAAAACTTAAGTTCGAGCATGTTAAGTTCAACACAACATTGGATCCAAAAGGACTTATAGATTCGAACTCAAGTTCGAGCCCGTGAGTCATATCAAGTTTAAGATTGTTGGCTCATATGATATGAGGCTCCAACTTAAGTTCGAGCCTCTCAAGTTTTCCGGCAAAAACAGGCTTCAACTTAAGTTCGAGCCTCTCAAGTTTTCTGGTAAAAACACTAATATTTTTAACTCAAAATCTTCTTGCATCTACAAAAGCTAAGCCTCTGAATCATATGAGCTGAGTTATGAAGCTCAGACTTTTTCAGCTTTTCCAAAAGTTGTTAGAAGTTAAGTTCGAGCCTCTTAATTCATGAATCCAAAAGAGCTAAGAGGCTCGAACTTAAATTCGCACCTTTAGAATCATATCAAGTTTGAGTCTTCACGTGATATGAGACTCGAACTTAAGTTCGAGCCCATGAATTTTATGTTGTGTCACATAAATGAGGCTCGGACTGCTTTGAATCATGTTAAGTCTCAATTTGTTTAGTTACAAATGAGGCTCGAACTTAAGTTCGAGCCTCTATTTTGAAATTTTAATAAAAGACGCTCGAACTTAAGTTTGAGCCTACTATTACGTTGAATACTCTCTTACATCCAAAAGAACTAACTGAAGGTGAAGCTTAGGTTTGGATGTCGATTCAAGTTGGAGTTTAAAATTGAATGTCTGTTGAACGTAGAGTCGGTCCATGAATTTTATGTTGTGTCACATAATATGAGGCTCGAACTGCTTTGAATCATGTCAAGTCTCAATTTGTTTAGTTATAAATGAGGCTCGAAATTAAGTGAGCCAAACATGATAGTATTGTACAACTAAAATACACACATACAAAGACATACATAATATCATTTCAGGGATGGTTTGAGTGCCTCTTAACATGCTAGCATCAAAATGAAGTTAGAGTTTTTTATTCTTGTAGTTTTCTTGATTGGCTCAAACTCAAGTTTGAAGCTCCATTCAATGTGCAGTTTGAAAGGCTCGAACTTAAGTTTGAGCCTCTATTCAATGTATAATAGAAGAAGCTCAAAATTAAGTGAGCCAAACATGATAGTATTGTACAACTAAAATACACACGTACAAAGACATACATAATATCATTTCAGGGATGGTTTGAGTGCCTCTTAACATGCTAGCATCAAAATGAAGTTAGAGATTTTTATTCTTGTAGTTTCCTTGATTTTTGACTAGACTCAAAGTTAAGTCCAATTAGTGAATGTCTGTATATGCAAATATGGATTATTTTTTGTGGAAATGATGTTTGTATCTAGTCTTAATTCAATTGATTATTTTTACAATAATTATTGAAAGAATGATCAATTGAATAGCATTGTTAATTTCTCATTTATTCTTTACAAGCAAAATCAAGATGGCAACAAAGCAAACTATATCTAGTCAACTTGAAGAAAGAGAAAAGTGGAAAGGAAAGAGAGTCATCTTGTTGGATCATGAAAAGCATGAAAGATTTGCGACTGCTATTGTTTTATTGGTAAATCCATGGGATGCTATAAATTGCAAAGAGTTGGGAGAAAGTTGCCTAGGTGTTATTATGGATGAAACTGTGGATGCATCAACTTTGGATTCAACTTTGAAATTGGTCAGTTGGCCTATACTCCAAATCATTACAGAAGATGGTGAGCCTATGATACAAAAATTAGGCTTTAACTCACTGTATGACAGTGAAGATGATCATTGCAATGGTATTGAGGATGTGGATCTTGAAGCTGGAGAGAATCCAAATTTTTGCTTTACGTCATCATACAACATCGATGATGATAATTGCAATGGTATTGAGGATGTAGATGTTGATAAGAATTATTCTCATGCAATTGATATTCAAGATTGTTTTAATGATATACAAGTTGTTTCTCCTCTTCGAATGGAATCAGATCAACAAGAGGATTTTCATATGGAAAATAGTAACTGTGGATATTTTGAAGTGAACCAAAAAAAAAGAAGTTACATCCACAAGGTTAGAAAAAGTACTACATTGGCTCCTAATAAGAGATGCTCATTTGAGAGAATTCAGATGGTTTCAATGCATGATTGTTGTGAACAGAGATGTTGTCAAGTAGCTAGTAGGGCTAAAATACTGGATGCAAGATTAAACTTTTGGGGACAATGCTATTCAAATAGATGCAAATATGTATTGGATTGCATGAGTATGGTGTACAAAGGTAACTTTGTGAACTCAAGTCAGCGCTTGAGTTTTAATTTCATGTTTGATGCAAAAGAAGTATGTATCAAGGCATGGTATTTAATTCATGGTATTGGAAAGAGCTCATTTTATAGGCTACGAGAGAAATTTCTACTTGGTCAAAAGGTATCCATTCATGGGAATAATGGAATACTTAGAAAAAGTATC